>RJWT010031503.1:0-14364 GCA_004365215.1 Cuniculus paca | reverse complement strand
TGATTTGTTAATAACACAAACGTGAAGGATTATCATTTTATTTGCTTAAAAAAACTATTAAATATTCACAAGTTAAAAATCTTGATGAGAGGGCTGGGGATCTAGCTCAGCGGTCTAAGTGCTTGCCCTGCAAGTGCAAGGTCGTGAGTTCAATCCCCGGTTCTGCAAAAAAAAAAAAAAAACTCAATGAGCTATTATATTTACCGGATGCTATGTGACCATTTGTTTAACAGGATTCTCTCATTTTTGAAGTTAAAGTGGCATTCCTTCCTAACATAATTTATATGTGTAACAGCACCTGAAATCTATCAAATAAAATAATTATTATGTGGTTTAGTGTATGTTTATCGATATCAAAATAAAAGAAACAACAGTAGTAAGGTCTTTCTTTACCAAAATACAGATGTATTCTATTGCATATAGGTGAGATTGTTCCTGAATAAGTTCAGAGATATTTTCTAAGACAAATTGAATTGTCTTTTAAAACCTAAAATCTTCTAAGTTAGGAATGAAGAAAAAAAAAGTGATGGAGTGCTAATATTCCTAGGCTTATGGGTCAGAAATTATTGTCCTTACTGCATTAATTCTCAATTTAATTTTAGAAATTCTGACTTTGTTTCAGACATTACTGAAAATTTGATTTTTCATTAACTATGTTCTGGTAATTGAGCAAAACATTTTTCTAAGCTATACTGACATAGTAAACGTTTAAAATATATTCTCCAACATTTTTCTCTAAAATGTGTGAGACATGTGTGTGTGTGTGTGTGTGTGTGTGTATGTTTAAAGTCACAATGTTAATAGCAATTCATAGTTGATAATTGTGGTATGATTACTGATTTGATGGATCAGAAGACAGTTTACAGCTAATACAGGAACTAGAAATCTAGGGTAAAATCTAGGATAGGTGAGCTCCACAGAGAAGCCTCAAATGCTGCATACAACTCTGCCTAACCCTTGTACTGTACTAAACAAGCACTACAGTTATCACTAGAGGAACTGAATATCTGTTCCAGCTGGTGTCTCCTTACAGGATTTTGAGTTTAGCTGAGTACTTATAAAACAAAAGATAAGCATTATTCAGAAGGTGTAACAGTTACTGGTCTATAGCATATTAATCACAGTGATACAATTCAGAATTAATGAGTATCTAAAAGCATGAGAGGAAATGTGGCCTGTACATTTAAGAAAGTATTAGTAGTAACCTATTGAGGTAACCTAGATATTAAAGTTGACAAGGGTTTTAAAACTTTTATAACTATACCCAGTGATATAAAGGAAAATATTTCTGCAATATTTCTTACATTTCTGAATAGATGAAAAATCTTAGCAGAAATGAAGTCTATGAAAAAAGAGTAACATTAGAAATTCTAGAAATGAAAAATACAGTACCTGAAATAAAAACTCTTTATTATTGTCATTGGAAGTAGTGAGAGTCGATAAACTTGAAGATAGGTAAGTGGAAATTTTTCAGTGTAGAGAAAAGAGTATAAATTTTTTTTTTTAAAGGAATGGGGAATAGGAAGAGCAGAGAGATGAGAGGGATCCTGAATGGTACTGGGGATCAAACTCATGACCTTGCACTTGCCAGGCAGGTGCTTGTGCTGCTGAGCTGTATCCCTGGCTGAAGAGTATAAAATCTTTAAAAATGAAACTGTCTTCAGAAACTTGTGAGACAGTATTAAAAGTCTGGTATACATTTAAATTGGAGTCCCAGATGGAGAGAACAAATATCTGGAAATAACATTTGAAGAAATATGGCTATATTTTTCATATGTTTGATGACAGACTCGAATTTTAAGAAGTAGTCAGCCTCTTTCTCTTCCTCTCTTCCTTTTTTCTTTCTTCCTTCCCTCTCCTCCTGTCTACCACCTTGCCTTCTTTTCTTCTTTCCTTCTTCCATCTTTGAACTCAGGACTTGCATGCAAAGCTACATGGCTAGCCCTTTTTAAAATTCAAGATAAGGTCTCACTAGTTGCCCAGGCTATGCTCAAATTTGTGATCCTCCTGCCTCAGGCTCCTAAGAATTTTGGGAAGGAAGTGAATTCTTAGCACAAGATAAACCGAGCTTACTTAGTCATATCATGATCAAACAGCTGAACTCTAAAAGTAGAAAGTTTTGGAAAGATCTAGGAAAATGATAAAATACTATATTCTCATTTGAATGGTGGATCTAAACTCATTAGAAACCACAGAGATTATTTTTAATTAACTTCCTTAAAATTATATATATATATATTAAAGCCCAAACAGTATTTTGTTTGGAATTGTAATATATATTTACTGCTTAGAAGCTATACAGTAATGCAGTAAATGATGGAAGAAGTGGACCTACACAATAGTAAAATTCTACATTTTACAGAAAATTGTACAATATTAGTCTAGATTCTGAAAAGTTAATGATTTGTATTTTATAATTCCTAGAGCAAATACCAAGCAAAATGATAGGAAAATATATAGCTTTTAATCCCTGGAGTAAATACTAAATAAAAATAATATGGAAATGTATAGTTCAATCACCAATTGGAAGCATTGTTCATTGGTAGAGCATGTACCTAGTAAGCTTGAAACCCTTGGGTAGATCTCAGTACCACAAACAATAATATAACTAGGCCCCACAGAAAGTCATATGGTATATCTATACCCAGTCATTGTTTATTTTTAGGTGACTAGGTCTCACTCTGTTGCCTAGGTTGGCCTAGACCTCCTGGCCTCAAGTGACCCTCCTGTTTCAGCCACCTGAATAGCCAGGTCTGTAGACATCCATCACCATGCCCAGCCTTCAGTAATACTATTAAATTTTAAACGACTGTGTTAAATCAAAGGCAGAAGTAGTCGAAATGAGCATAAAAGCAAGATCTCACCATGAGAAACTGACATTGGAAATAAATGAATGGAAAAAATAAGTTGCAGAATATATAAATATTAAGCATAAAAAGGCACAATGAGTGCATTAATATGAAAATAGACTTTAAGATAAAAATATTACCAGCTATTAGGTACATTTCATAATGGTAAATTAATTCATTAGAAAGCAGTAACAATCATAACTTAAAAGCAAGTAACATATATATGTAAGCATCTAGTAAATAACAAACTTTGAAATGCATGAATAAAAAGTAGACTGAATTAAAAAGAAATTCTTTTTTTAATTCTTGAGTTAAAAAGTCAATTCCACCTAGATTGTTAGATATTTCAACATTCCTTCTTAGTAAATTGATAGAAAATGTAGATGGGAAATTAGTAATAATGTAGAAGTGTCACCTACTTGAAATGAGTAGATAATTATGCAACGCACTGTATTTCAGCAACTACAGAATTAGTTCACATGATACATTTACTATAAACCACATATTAGACTATTGAATAATTTATTTTTATTTTTTATTTTTTTTGCGGCACCGGGGATTGAACTCATGACCTTGCGCTTGCCAGGCAGGCGCTTAGGCCACTGAGCTAGATCCCCAGCCCCTTTATTTATTTATTTATTTATTTATTTATTTATTTATTTATTTATTTTTGCTGCACCGGGGATTGAACTCACGACCTTGCATTTGCCAGGCAGGTGCTTAGGCCACTAAGCTAGATCCCCAGCCTCTAGACTATTGAATAATTTTCAATTACAGAAATAATATAGAGTATGTTTTTTGATCACAGTGGAACTAAATTTGGAATCAACAGATGTTAAGCAAAAGTAATATTTGAAAATCAAACAACATACTTATAATTAATAACATACCAAGAAAGCAGTCACAAAGGAAATTGACAATACTACAGCATTGGTTATGGGAAAGCATCAACAAAATTGATAAACTTTTTTAACTAAGTTGATCAGAAAAGAAGTTGGAAAGTATTGCTGATATTAAGAAGAAATGATATTTCCAATGTCTTTAATTGCTGAGCCTGCAGCCATTATAATAATCATAATAATGGAATAGGATGAGCTTTTTCAAATAATTAAAGAGGACAAATTCTCTGAAAAATAATGTAACTGACTCAAGATAGAGCAAAAAGTATAAATATGTAGCACTGTTGGAATTCATAATAAAAATACCTCACAAAATTAACTCCCAAGGCAAATGGTTTCACTGATTAATTCTATCAGATAAGGAACAATTTAATCTTTCTCACACTCTGTAACCAGAGAAATAAGGAATGCTTCCTGTTCTTTCAAGGCTAGCATAACGCTACACTACTATCATAACCTGAAAACAAAGAGAAAACCGAAGGCCAGTATACCTTACAAATACTTTGGCAAAGATTCTGAACAGACTAATAGGAAAGCATAGTAGTTAGAATATGAAAAAAGATAATGTCAATGCTAATAGTATTTATTCTAGGAAAACAAAGTTAGTTTAACATTTCAAAAAAAAATAAAATTCACTGTGTTAATTGAATGATGGAGAAAAATCAAACTATCTTTGTAATAAATTCAGTAAGACTGGTTGGCAGATTGCAATACCCATTAGTGATTAAAATCTCTCAGCAAACTCATATTAGAAAGTAAAGATTTTTCTTTGCTGGCCATTCTGAGAAGGGACACTTACAAAAACTCTGACAAAACTTATCCTAGTCATAAAATATTAAAATGCTTTTTACTCAAGGATCAGGAGTAAAGGAAGGAGGTCCATTCTCAGTACTTACGTTTGGTATTATCCCGAAGGTTCTAGCATTGTAGTAAAGTAAAAAAAAGAGACTATACATTAAGTCCTGTGACTTTTTTCTTCTTCTAGGTTTCTTCAGATTTTCTAGATATACAGTTTTGTCATCTGCAGATGAATAGTCTTACTTATTTTCCTTTGTTTCTGATTTCTATGTAGCTGAAAACACCACCACAGACAGTACTGATTTCCCTGCAGATGTCACTGCACACATTTTGTAGTTTGCACTGGTTGCCCTGCTGGTACTGGAAACTATCTTTCTGAAGTTTTGGACACTAGAGAAACTGTACACCACCTTTTGGCTAAATGGATTCTCCACTATCTGTGGTCCCTAGCTGCTGCTTTTCAGCCTAATTTGGATATTCTTGAATAGCAAAACTTAAGGTGGTAGTGTTTGCTGCCTTAATTACAAAGGAGGCTTGGAAAAGTGATTATCTGGGATTTGCTGCTTCTTTCTGGTAAAAGACAGAATGAGGTTTCTTGTTTGTCAGACAGAATGACAGCTTTCATAAAAAGTAGAGGGAGTACTTGAAAGAGGTCACAAGCTGTAAAAGAGATAGCCCGAGGGATCTCTATACTATCTGATGATTCTCTGGTTTTCCCCCTAAATTAAATCATAGTATTGTGACACTATTTAGACTGCATTGTTTCATTTCTCTTTCTGTTTACCATAATTATACCATAGTTACCTGCCTGAAATAGACTCTTACGTATTTTCTGCCTAGTTAGACCTCCAAGGCCCCATTGAAGTTAATTTAGATACTATAAAATGCCTACATTTTGATATGATAGGCTGTTGGAATTTAGATTGTTACAGTTTGTAATGTAAATGGGTCATGTCAAGCAGTTAAAATTTGAAATACTTTGATTGAGCAACCCATTTCTAGGAATCTGTTACCTGCAAGTAACAAGGTAGATACATAGACATACCCTTAGAAGCATATGTCACTGTGGTATGGTTTGTAGAAGCAAATGCTTGAGAAAAGATCTGACCACCATCCGTAAGGGAATGACTGAATCAATTGGTACTGCTACTATATAGAGGGCGTGGCAAACCTATGGCACATGCACTGCAATGAGCTGTTTATATCATTGAAAACTCTGAAAGGTTCGCCATCAGTACTATGTAGTATTAAAATTAAATCTCTTACTGTAGAATATAAACATATCTCATATATTTTAGCCAGGAAGGGTATGCTTTATATTTTCCAGGACAAAGGCAATTTATGTACCAACAGTTATAGCTGAATGTATGTGTATGTATGTGTGTATCCATTCATCCAGTCAGCTAATTCTATAGTATTTTGGCCAAGAAATAATGTTTATTTGGAGTAAAATATGGTTGTAGAGATGACAGATACAAATTATTTTGAAGGAATTGGGAGATAAATTTAAAAGAATTGGATAATACTTTAGAAAGACAGATGAGATGGGGTTGATCTTATTTCCCAGCATTCTAATTTTTGGTATCAGGCCAGTGGTGAGCTAGTTATTTGATAGTGAACATTTTAATAATACTAGATTGGACAAAGATTTTAAGTTCATTTTAAGAATTTTGAATTTGAGGGGACATGGTTATATTTAAGTGAAAATAGTTGGTAGAGAGAAGTAATGAGTCTGGTGCTTGGTGCAGAAGTATTTTTTTTTAATTTAGATTAAATTTTAAATTGATATGTAAACACATTCATGGGGTACCATGTTATACCTTAATTCATATTTTTTGTAGTGTAATGTTTAAATCATTTTATATATATCTATCTTGGTCTAGTTATCATTTCCGTATCATAGAAACATTCAAACTTGAACTTTTTGAAGTCCAAAGCACATTATCATTATCTCTAGTCATCTTTCTGTGCAATGCAATGGCACATCAGACTCCTATCTAACTATAATTTAGTACTCTTGACAAACATCTACTATCTCTGACTGCCTTCTGCTCTCTCCCTTCCCTCTAGTAACTACAGTTCTTCTCTAAATGACTGGGAGATCTACTCTTTAGGTTCCACATATAAGTGAGATAATGTGGTACTGGTCTTTTTGCTCTGGCCTCATTCACTAAGCATTATGATCTCCATTGCCGTCCACATTATTACAGGTGACTGGCTTTAACATTTGTTAAACATTTTAACGTTTGTTATGATTGAATAATATTCCATGTGTACATATGCCATGTTTTCTTATACTGTATTCATCAGTTAATGGGTACTTTAATTTTCATTTCTTGGCTGTTACAAGTAGTGCTAATGTGAACGTAGGGGTACAAATGTCTCTTTAGTATCCTGATTTCATTTCTTGTGGTTATATACCCAATAGCAGGATTGCTGGGTTATGTGGTAGTTCTGTTTTTTGAGCAAATGCCATACTTTTTTCTGTATAGGCTCTACTAATTTACACTCCCACTAATAGTGTGTCAGGGTCCCTGTTTTCCTCTCCTTTCAATCGACTGTTTTCCCAGGAACCCTGACACACTATTTTTGGTAAGAGCTATTCTTACTGGAGTGAGGTGATAACTCATTGTGGTTTTGATTTACACTATTGTGATGATGAATGATATTGAGCATTTTTGTAATCTGTGGGTCATTTTTATGTTTTCTTTTGAGAACTGTCTACTTAGATCTGTGGGCAATTTTTTTTTAATTTTGAAAAGAATACAACCAAACAAAATAAAACAGAATAGAGTCAATCACAACAAAACAATGAACATGGTACATGACTTCTAAACAGGCTCAAAGGTAATCAATAATGGCTACCATAATGCCTCTTGTTATCTTCAGTATAACTGCCCATACCATGAGGGATAAATAAAATCAGACAAAATAGAACAGAATAAAACCAGTAAAAAAACAAAACAAAACAAAGCAAACAAAGCAAAACAATGAAAGCAATACAGGACTTCAAGATACTAGTAAAACAGCAGTGGCTAGCATAATGCTTCTTGTTATCTTCAGAATAGTTGCCTACACCTTCAGACATAATACAGTCAAACAACACAGAATAGAGTAAACTCAATCAAAACAAAACAATGAAAGCAATACAGGGTTTCAAAACAAGATAATTGGACATCCTCAATGGCTGCAGTTATATTTTTTGTTATCTTTGAAATAGCTGTCCGTGCCATCAAGTATAATAAAATCAAAACAGAATAAAACTAATCAGAACATTGAAGACAATATGAGTTTCAAACCATAAAAATAGATTAACAGTGGTCACTTCCTTCCCTTTTTAGATAATTCCTCCCCTTTGACTTTCCCAATATGTATTGTGCATTTTTGATCCCACTAACTCCTTTAGTTTGGTATACTAGGGAGACAACACGAGATTCACCCACGTGACTCTGAAACGTTTCATCCATGAGCATGATCTCAAGTTGCCTCCATCCACCTACAAGAGCATTGAGGTTATCTTCCTTTATAGCTGAGTAGGTTTCCACCTCGTAAGATGCCATGTCTTTCTTATCCATTCTGCAGTTGATGGGTAAGCTACCCCTCCTTTTTGTCTGGCTCCCTGTCACATAGGGCATTGTTCTCTCTCCTTTAACTTTCAGTCTGTGAATTTTCTTTCTAGTTAAATGTGTTTCTTGTATAGAGCATATTGATGGATCCTGTCTCCTGATCCACTCTGCCTGTGTTTCTATTGGTGCATTGAGGCCATCTACATTAATAGTTATGGTCCTCTTGTGCTGCGTTGTCTCTGCCATGCTATTTTCCTGCCATTAGCTCCCTATTTTTCCTCACCTTTCAGTCGACTGCCCCCACTTGATGATACCCCTCTGCCCTTGTTCCTGAGACCGTGGTCCTTTTTATTTCTCTAGAATGTCCTTTAGTATTCTTTGTAGGGTTGGTTTGGTGGTCATGACTTCCTTGAGTTGTCCTTTGTCATGGAAGTATCTTGTTTCTCCATTATTTTTGAAAGAAAGTTTTGCAGGGTACATCAGTCTGGGTTGGAAGTTGTTTTCATTCAGGACTTGCAATACTTCACTCCAGCCTCTTCTTGACTTGATGGTTTGTGTTAAGAAGTCTGTTGTGATTCTGATGGGTTTTCCTTTATAGGTGGTCTGTTTCTGTTCTCCAACAGCTTTTAATATTCTGTTCTTGTGTTGAATTTCTGGGATCTTCATTATTATATGTCTGGGTATAGATTTGTTTTGGTTATGGCTAGCTGGAGTTCTAGATGCCTCACTTATTTGAATGTCACTTCCTTTTCCCATGCTTGGGAAGTTCTCAGAAATTATTTCTGTAAATAGAGTCCCGATGTCATTTGTCTTGACCTCTGCTTTTTATTTTTTTTTTTGCAGCACCAGGGATCGAACTCATGAGCTTGCACTTGCCAGGCAGATACATTTACTTCTGCTTTTTCACTCACATTTTTAATTCTTATGTTATGTTTCTTTGAGTTGTCTTGCAGCCGTTGAATGTTTACTTCTTGTTATTTTTAAGAGATCTTTCCTTTTGCGACCACAGGCTGCAAATCTGTCTTCAAGGTTTGAAAGTCTATCTTCAGTTTCTTTCAGATGTTTTTGCCAGCTTTCAGTGGAGTTTTTAGTTTACTGGATAGCTCTTTGAATCTTTTTCATGCATTCTAAATCTCTCTTACATTGTTCATTCATGGTTTCCCTCATTTTCCTATGCTCCTCTATTTTTTTTTTATCTGTGTCTTCTTTAGAGGTGCTTAGCAATTCTTTTATTATGTTTTTCCTTTCTTCATTTACCTGGGATAGTATTTCTGTTCTAATTTCTTTTATAGACTCATGAATTTGTTTCTTTACATCAGTTGACATCACTTCAGACATTTCAGGTGTGCGACTCCCGATCTCTTATGTGTTTACCTCTCCTCGACTTGCACTGGTTGGGTTGGATGCCAGAGGTTACCTTTTCCTTCTTCATCTTGACTTATTCCTGGCATTCTTCCATACACATGAGTAGTGGGATGCCAGGCACTTCCAGCATTGGCTACAATTTCTCTGAAGTGAGACTGTTTGGTTTTTCTCACCAGTGCTGGCTATGGGTATCTGATGGTGGGCACCTGTACTTCTGGACTGAGCTGGGTACTGGCCCACAGGGGCCCTTGGTGTTTGCATTGGAGTGGAACTGGCCAGGGCTTGCGAACCTAAGCTGGTTAGGAACGTATGCGATGTTCTCTGGAACACACATGGGAGCGGGACTCAGTCTTCACCCAACCTGGAGCTGCTGGAAGAAGCTGGCAGCAGTCCTGGCCCCAGGCTTATTCTGCCGGACTCCAAAATGGCTTCCTGCCAATTGCTCTCTCCTGTAGTTGGTGGGGTGCGGTAGCTACTGAATCCTCTGCACTCACTGCCAGCCAGCGCAGATCTGTGCATCCGCTGCTGTCCTCCACCATTGCGCCTCTCCTCAGAGACCTCTGGGGTTGCCAGTTACCACCGTGACTGTGCCTCCGCTGGCTCCAATAGCTCTTCTCGCAGGGTGAGTCTGGCTCTAGGGTGAGGCGCTGCCAACTACCACCTTCTTCTTCGTTTAAGTTTTTCTTTTTATTCTCTTTCTATGGGCTTCAATTCACATTTTAGATTCTTCCTGGGTTCAGGGGACCCACTTCCTTCCTTCTTGTCTTCCCCTGGATGCTGTATTCCAGCATCTGAACTGTTTCTCTCAGAGAATCTATTTACTCTGCTGCTTACTGTTCCACCATCTTCCTGGAAGTTCTCTGTGGGCAATTTTTAAAATGAGTTATTTTGCTATTGAGTTTAGTTTCTCATGTATTTTGAATATTAACCTCTTGTTGGAAGTATAGTTTACAGATATTTTCCCCATTCTATTGGTTGTAGTTTCACTTTGTTGTTTCCTTTTCTAAGCAGAAACTTTTTAGTTAGATGTAATGGTGTTGGTCTGTTTTGTTTGCTGGGCTCTTGGGGTCTTGTTCAAAAACTTCTTGCCCAACCCAGTGTTCTAAAGCATTTTCTTTGTGTTTTCTCCTAATAATTTCATAGTTTTAATCATCACAGTTAAGACTTTAATACAATTTAAGGTAGTCTTTATGTATGGTAAGAAGTAAGGGTATAATTTCAGTCTTCTGTATGTGGGTATACTGTTTTCAAGCATATTATTGAAGAGTGTCCTTTCTCCAATGTGTGTCTTTAGCTTTTTTTAAAGAATTGGTTGGTTGTAGATGTGTAGGTTTGTTTCTAGGTTCTATGTTCTGTTCAATTGGTCTGTGTTTCTGTTTATGCTAACATCATGTTATTTTGAGTCTTACAGCTTTGTGCAGCATATTTTGAAGTCAAGTAACATAATGCTTTTTTTCTTCAAGTCTTTTTGGCTATTTGTTTTTTGGGTTTTTTTTTTTTGTGGTTCCGTATGAATCTCAGAATTGGTCTTCTAGGTCTGTGAAGAATATCCTTGGTACTTTGATAGAGATTGTATTGATTATGTAAATCTCTTTAGATACTATGGATATTTTAACAATATTGATCCTTCTAATTTGTGAATACAAGGTGTCCTTTTATTTCTTGGTGTCTCCTAATTCTTTTCATCAATGTTCTGTTGTTTCCATTCTAGAGACCTTTTGTCACTACTTAAGTTTATTCCTAGGATTTTTTTCTTTTGTAGCTATTTTCAGTACTGACTAGTAATATGAATTTGAGAGTCAGTTGCTATGTAGTTGATAACTGAAAAGGAACATGAAATTTCCAAGAAGACAGTATTGGATAGGAGGAGAAGTGGGCCTAGAATCAGACCTTCAGAGCCACAGTATTAAAGGCCAGATATAAGAAGATGAGCCTGCGAAGAAAACAAGGAGAGTGTAGGATTGTTGAACACAAGGGAAGAAATTCTTTTATGGAAGAACTGGTCAGTAATGACTGAAGATGTTCTTGTGTAAATGTGTGGCTAGTTTTTAGCAAAACACATTTAGTGAAATGATGGGAGGGAAGCCATGTTGCAGTAGGCTAAAGAATAGAGAAAGAAAGTTGATAATTGTACATTGGATAATTTTATAAGAATTAGTATGATAGTACATTGTTTCAGGGATTAATGATAAGACAAAGTCTGTACATGTGCAGTACAGATGCAGATGCAGTCTTTCACATATTTTCAGTTATCTGTCTTTTGTTAGTTGAATACATATATGTAGAACCTACAGATAGGGAGAGCCAACAGTACTTGAGTCAAGATAGAACTGTTTATGATTTAAACATTTTTCCTTTTCCTGATTTTAAAATATGTATTTTATAACATATAAAAATAGAATATGGATTATTTATCAGAGTCACTGAAGGGTCAGAATTCATCCAGTTTTGAACAGAGGGTATTTAATATACTGAGTTAGTAACTAAGCATAAAATTGTTAATTAGTTAAATGGTAGATTAAAAAGAATACCCTGAAGATATCACAGTAGTGGCTCTTACAGGAAGCAACCAGGGCTGAAGGAAGATGTTTTAATTAAAACTTAAAGAGAAAGGGTCATGTAGAGGTCAAACTTGGACCTCTGGTGAGGACATACTGGCAGGTTAATGCTGTTTCTGATTTCTTTGATGTCAAAGTTGAGGGTGGTGAAGCTTACTGGTTTTGCAAATGCTGATGAAACAAGTGTGAGAATTTAGCTGCTGTTACAGAAAGGAACTGCTGTTCGTGCTGATATAAAAAGTTGGAAAGCAGGCTGCCAGCATGGAGTCTGAGTTTCCCTGCCCACTTTTGCTCACTACTAAGGAGTAAGTCACTGACTGCTTTGTATTCGAGTCATCCTGGTTGTGCTCACTGTATCAAGTAATGTCTTACACGCATAGGCTTGCTCTTGCTTAATATGAAAGTGATTTCCAAAGTTTAGTATCTTCTCTTGTAATACAATCCACTGTGCATGCAGGCATCTATCATAGGCCCTGTGTATGGTCCCTATGAGATTAGGGTGCAGGAGGGCAGTTGTAGTGGTTGCAAATGAATTTGGCTGCTGTTTTGCCATGACTAATAGTTCCTGTTATGTCTGACCTAGTAATCCAGTGTCTCCTGCCAACATTTATGAAACTGTGGCAATATATATGAATGTGTTTCTGTTTCTTCATGCTAATATTCAGTTTTGCAGTGACCTTTACTTAGTCCTAAGAAACAGCTATCTAATCTTTTAAGGTTGCTTCTGCTCATAGCGATAATGAAAAATTCATTTTGAATATAATACTGAGAGTTAAACAAGGGAAATGAGTTAAAAGAGAAAAATATATGGAAAGGGTTCAAGCAATATTTACTAGTAATACTAGATGAATTTAATGGAGTAAATGATAATTAATAGTTAAAAGGACATTAGGAATGAACAAAAAATATTAAAAAGCTACCAAAGAGGAAAGGCCTTACCAATAAATAAATAAATAAATAAATAAATAAATAAATTCTGATAGCAGAGTTCTCTGCAGTAGTAGATACAAGACAACATTAGGGTAGTATCTTTAAACTGCTAAGATAAAATGACTTTCAACCCAGAATTTTATATTAGCCAAATTATCATTTAGGAGGATGTAAGGTACAATATAAAGAGGTATACACACTAGTTAATAAAATACTTTGAGGAATTTAATTGTTGGTTACAAAAATTAATATTGGATGATGTGAATTGTAAGAATGTATCCCCATGCACATGTGTACATCTCAGGAATGTGGGCTCTGGAGCTGGAGGTATAGGTCAGTACAGAGCACTTGCCTGGCATGTGCAAGCAAGTAAGCAAAGAAAAACGACAATGGAGTCGTTTTTTCAAATATTAGATTTTAGGAATCAAAAGTTTGATGACTTTTGTCTTAACAGAAATGCTTGAAAACAACTACTCCTAAATTGTTGGGAAAGGACAAATTAGCAGTAATTTACTGAAAGTACAAATATATATGTTGGTTGATAGAACATTTTCACTCTGGAATTTCCACAGTGTGGCATATCTAACATCACCACATAGTACAGAAAGAAACAAGTGAAATGTCCATTCTTGGGAGACTAAGTGTATTACAGTATATCCATGCAAGAGGAAATTCTCTTCATAAAGAGAAGGAAGTTAGCCCTTAATGGACTGATCTTAGGAATATTTCCATGATACAATAAGTGAAAGAAGCGACTTCAAGATGAAATGTCTGATGTTCTGTATTAGGGAGAGAGAAAATGTGTAATATTCTGTGTTAGATATATGTTAGAGATTGTGTGTGTGCATGTGCGTGCCTGTGTGTAAAGTGTAACAGAGTATCTTTTTCTGGGAGGGCTCAAAAACGAGTTGATAAGAAATGGCTAGGAACCATACATACTGTTGGACTGGTTTAGAACAAAATACTTACTAGATATTTAAGAAGCTTCTAGCTAATTGCATTGTTGAAAGAACTATGTATTTGGAGGACGTAACTGGATATTTATTTTTTACTTTGATTTTTTTGGATTTTGTATTGTTTGTATACATTGTATACTAAAAACTAACGTATTTTTAAATACACTGTTCTCTCAAAATTGTTTCTGAATGTAAACCTATATTTATTGAAGAGTTTATATATTTGTAATAAATCAAGGTATATGTAGTATGTAAGGAAACTTCTCAAGGGCATTTGAGTTTTTTATTTTTGAACTTTCTACTATAATTGGTTAGTATTCACTTGATTGTTACTAATTATAGAAGGTAGTTAAAAATAGGCAGTATGCAACTGGCCAATTCTGGATATGAAATGAAATTGCCTTCTATGTTGAAATAGTTTATATTTGTAGGTCATTGTATCA
>RJWT010031502.1:0-14364 GCA_004365215.1 Cuniculus paca | reverse complement strand
GATTATATTTTTTTTAAACATCAATGAATCAATATAGGTGCAAATGCCTGGATTGACCATCTAACCCTTGGTGACTATCTTCCATCCTTTAAACTCTTACACTAACCCCTTCTAAAGCTCCTCCTCCACACAGACCTGACCTCGAACTAGTAGTAGCTATTACTGTCACATGATGCATCACTGCCATACCCTGTCTTCACTTCCTTCCTTCCCAGGTTAAATTCTACATTCTGTCACTGTAATTAAATCCTGCAATCATCACTTCAGCTCCCTCACATTTGCCTCATAAAACCACACCTTGTCTCAGTCTAGCCACCCACCTTTTCTTTGCCTGCACCTGAGCAAGTGAACACAGAGGACACACACATTGTTTTCAATACCTCGATGAAACACCGCACTTCTCTGCATTTTTATCTAAGCCTCCACTATCCAGTGCAAGTTTTATACATTTTCCTCTCTGCCAGCACCCTGCTTCCAATCATGAGACACTGATCTTCTCTCATTTACAGAGAAAAACAGAAGAATTTGGGACAAACTGCAAATACCTGCTGCACCCACTCTCTTGCCTTCCTTGCAGTGCAAAGGGACCCTGCGACAAACAAAAGCAAGTTGTTCCCCTTGTGTTCTAAATGAGATTCTTCGTGGCATGCTCAAACTTCACTTCTTCAGTTACACTCTCTCCTGAACCATGAGCACCTTCCTCTTTACAGACATTCCCAGCATCACTCAAACATGCTTCAAAAGATATCTCAGTCTGGGGATGCCCGTCAGAGTGCTTGCCTAGTCTGTATGAAGCAATAGTATTGTAAAAAATAATTTTTCTTCGGCCTGCATGGGTTCTCATGCCACTATCCCATTTCTTGGCTTCCTTCACATTAGAACTACTGGCTGAAATTATCTACTCTTGCAACCTTCACCTGCTCACTCCTGGCTCAGTTCATTCTAATTTAACTTCCATCTATATCATGCAACAGAGACTAATAAGCAACTTGGTGCCAATAATATTTCTGTCTTCAGCCGGGCGTGGTGGCTCACGCCTGTAATCCCAGCACTCGGGAGGCTGAGACAAGCGGATCATTGTGAGTTTGAGACCAGCCTGGGCTACAAAGTGAGCTCAAGGCCAGCCTGAATCGCATCGTGAGACCCTGTCTCAAAAACAGGGCTGGGGATCTAGCTCAGCGGTCTAAGCGCCTGCCCAGCAAGCGCAAGGTCGTGAGTTCAATCCCTGGTGCCGCAAAAAAAAAAAAAAAAAAAATTTCTGTCTTCACCTTGCTCGATTTCTTAATCCCCAATAAAATTTTCAAAGTTAAGTCTCCCACTCCTTAAAACACTTTCTCATCTTCATGAAACTCCCTTCTATTTTCTCTAACTTGCTGACCATTTTCTGTCCAGTTTCCTTTACTGGATTATCAACCCAACATTTCCACACTTCCTGGCTCATTCTATGGCTTATTCACTCAACTCTTCTCATATTGTTGACTATAATCCCACCAACATATAAATACTCTTCTCCTCGAGATTGAGTGTGATTTTGTGACTGCCTCATCTAAAAGTGTACCCACAAGTGCCACTACAGCTGGGTCGAATGCCTAGGATAGCTACTAAAAACTTGGGAGTCTACATTATAGTAGTTAGAGGACTGAAGAAGAAGATAAGAATTCAAGGAACCACCACACCAGTAGTGAGTTTACCTTTTTTTCCCTCAATATTGATTCACAGAAACCCAAAACCCAGAAGTGGCCTCTGTACTACTTATTGACAGGGAAATTTTTAGGGGACACTTTAGTAATTTATGTCAATGATTTTTAAATACTTCACCTTTTGACCTAAGAATTCACTCTCAGAAAGCTATGACAGATAAGTAATTGCAGGTGGAATAAAAGAGTGACTGTAAACTATGAATCTGTATCACAAGATTATTGTGAAGATCCAATGAGATAATGCGCCTAAAGTGATTAGCACAGTTCACAGTATAATAACTAATGGAGTATTAATAATTTAAAAACTGTAAGAAAGCTAGATGTACAGTAATACAGACAATTTTTCAGGATAAAAAGTCGAAACTCAATAAATCATTAGGCTATTCACGAATAATGAAATAGCTAAGAAATAAGGAAAACAGGTCCATTCACCATAGCTTCGAAAAATACTGAGGAATCAAGCTAAACAAAGAGGTGAAGTTTCTCCACATTGAAAATTAGAGAATACTGAAAACTACACTAAAGGTGGAATGACCGGCACAATTAATGTTGTTAAAACTGCCATATTACCAAAAGCAATCTACAGATTCAACACAATCGCCATCAAAATTCACATGACATTCTTTACAGAACAACTGAAAAAAAAAATCCTAAAATTCATACAGAAACACGAAAGACCCAGAATGGCCAAAACAATGGTAGGCAAAACAAGAGTAAGGCTAGGGCATCATCATACCACAGTTTAAACTGTGCTACAAAGTCATAATAACAAACCATCATGATAACGGCACGAAAATGAATACGTAGATCAGCAGAACAGAAGAGAGGATACAGAACGCAAGCCATACAACCACAGCCATTTGATTCTTGACAAGGGGCCAAAAACATACAGGAGAGAAAAGGCAGCCTCTTCACAAATGGTGCCAATGAAAGGTAAATACAGCCACAACCCACGCAAGGACAACAGAGACACTGCCACGAAGGAGTTTATTTGGCGCAAGAGAGGGGTCGTCTCGCAGACAGAGTGACCCGGAGGGGAGGATGTGAGGGGTTTATAAACAGAAAAACCACAGCGGTGGGGGGAACAGGCGCGCAGGTCAGAACAGCCGCTCAGAATGGCACAGCGGGTGCATCTGGGGGTGGGGGAGCGAAACGCAGGCATGCGGTGGTCTCCGTGGTTGCTGCAGTTCTCGGGAAAGTTTTTGTGGTCGGTGTTGCTGCCTGCACGGGCAAAAAGGCTGCACCCTTTAACTTCCTCCCCCCAGCAGCTAGAAGCTCGGTGCCCCTTCTGCCAGAAAACTGGTATCTATATATAGAAGACTGAATGAAATTAGAGCTCTGTCTTTCATCCTGTACAAAAAAATCATTTGAAAATGGATCCAAGACCTAAGTGTAAGACCTGAAGCTTTAAAATAGCTAGAGGAAAACATGGGAAACACCTGAAGCCATAGACACAGGCAAAGACTTCCTGAAAACGACTCTAATGGCACAGGAAATAACAGAAAGAAGCAACAAATGAAACTACATCAAACTAACATGTTTCTGCACAGCAAGAAGAACAACTAACAGACTAAAGAGACAGCTTACCGGATGGGAGAAAATCTTTGCCAGCTGCTCTTCTGACGGAGCATCAATATCTAGAATATACACAGAACTCAAATAACAACACCAAAAAATCAAATAACCCAATCCATAAATGGACAAATGAATTGAACAGACACTTCTCAAAAGAAGTAGAAATGGCCACAAGTATTTGGAAAAATATGCAACATCTGACCACTGGAGAAACAGAAATCAAAACTACATGGTTTCCATCTACCTTAGCATAGCTACCACCAAGAATACAGAAACAATAAATGCTAGCAAGAAGGCAGTTTGTTTGTTTGTTGTTTGTTTGTTTTTACATATTGAAGACTGAACACAACACTTGCACACGCAGCTATATCCCTAGCCCTTTCTTTATTTTGAGGCAGGGTCGCACAAGTTACTAAATGGCCCAGCCTGGGTTTAAACTTACGATCTTCTAGCCTTAGCCTTTCAGGTAAGGGTAATTATCTGTAGGGGTTACATGGGTCCAGTTTTTTAAAGATGTCTTTCTACACATGATGGTCAGCTCTACAACCATTCAAAATCATGCTACTGGGTGGGGAATCGCATATACAGGAAGAACTGATCCCACCACTTCCTAGAAACACTCTCTCCTCGGGTAACAGTAAAACTCAAGAAAATTATCACAGACCAATAAAACCATCCTCTGCAACCCGGATTGCTATAAATTTTGTAACTGTATAAACACTAGAGTTGGTCAGTTCATCACTATATAAAGACTAAGGCAGGAGAGAGCAGTTTCTCAGGCTCTCTCTTCCTCCTTGCTTTCTTCCTCCACTCAAAAAAATAAAAATAAAAAAGAGCCAGTGGGAAGGGCAGTCTTCCTGTCCTTCAAACCCAGCCCCCAGCTATCATTTACAAATTTAGAAATGCAGGCCCCAGGACGTTAGGTGTCTCGTCCATTTCGTTTGTCCTGCACAATACGTGCACTGTGGCTAGGGTATAACCTTAAAAAATCTACAAAACACCGGGCGTGGTGGCTCATGCCTATAATCCCAGCACTCGGAAGGCTGAGACAGGAGGATCCTTGTGAGTTCGAGAACAGCCTGGGCTACAAAATGAACTCAAGGCCAGCCTGAACCGCATAGTGAGACCCTGTCTCAACAAGACAAGGGCCAGGGATCTAGCTTAGTGACCTAAGTGCCTGCCTGGCAAGCATGAGGTCATGAGTTCAGTCCCTGATGCCGGGGGTGGGGGTGGATCTAGAAAAGTATAACTCACGGAAAATTTATCTTTTTGTATAGAACAGAAAATGTTCTTTATTTTCTGCCCAATCTTTCCTGCTTGAAACATGGACTTTATCATCAGACTTCACGAAGTGTGTCCAGGAGGGGAAGCATAGTGAACCAGTTACAAGTTGGCAGCTACAGAACTCACTGCGTGGGTTCGAATCACCACATTGCCAGGGCTAAGCAATGGCCCTGGACAAGTCACTCAGACTCCCAAAGTCTGCTTCCCATCTCTGTGCTGTTCTGTCTCTATCTCTCTTTTCCTGTTGTTTTTGTTTTGTTTTTGTTTTTGTTTTTTGCAGTGCTGGGGATGAACTGATAGCCTCTGGCATGATTAAAAAAAAGCACTCAACCACTGAGCTACACCCTCCATTCTGGTTTCCTCATCTCTAAACTGAAAATAATCATCCTCATTACCTCCTAAAGTTGTTGTGAAAATTAATTAAAACAAGTTTCTTAGTAAGCATCACACAAGGTGAACCTTGTGGCCCAGCCTGTAATCCCAGCTCTCAGGGGCAGAGGCAGAGGGAATAAGAGTTTGAGGCCAGCCAAGGCTACCTAGTGAGACCTTATCTCAAAAAAGCAAAAACAAACAAACAAAAATCATCACACAATGCCAGTAACTGTTGCCCATTACTACTATTGTTGTCAAGATATATTTCAAATGTTCTTTGTTATAAATGTGAAATAAACCGGGCATGGTGGTGCATTCCTGTAATCCCAGCACTCTGGGAGGCTGAGGCAGGAGGATCATTGTGAGTTCAAGACCAGCCTGGGCTACAAAGTGAGCCCAAGGCCAGCCTCAACTGCATAATGAGACCCTGTCTCAAAAAGAAAAAAAAATGTGAAATAAAAATTTGATTTAACTTTAAGAAAATCGTTCAGCGGGTTCTAAAAGTCTACTTCTAAAAAACATGATATTAAGCTGTGATTACAGTTTAAACCATCCTCCCTTCATCCCCCAAGGATTTGCTTTTTCTTTTTAATTCAGTAGACTTTAACAAAGCACTTTCTAAAATCATGCTTGCTACAAGTCCTAACTTTGTTTTTTAAAAGCTTGCATTGTTTTATTATATTTATTAAATTCATATTAAAATAATATTCACTCAATGACAGCAAACTTATTAATCATTAATGTCTTCCAATAACTTCTGCACTAATCCCCTCTCGCTCTTCCCATATATACTTCCACATCATGGTTAATAAAAAATAAAGCACATAGAATTTGTTTTGCTGTCATACAACAGATACAAATATTATCCTTAGCTTGATAAGCAAAAATTACAGGGCTTGATAAACACGGACAGCAGCTAAAAGGTGGAGAGGACTATTTATTATCACAGCAAATGTGGCGATCCTCTAACAGAATGAAGTCATCCAACCTTGGACTGGAGCTCTACTGAGACTGGCCAGTGATACCATACAAAACAAAAAGTCCAGCATTTGCTCAATGTGCACAAAGCCCTGGATTCAATCTCTAGCCTCAAAAAAAAAAAAAGCAGAAATCTTTTATTGGCCTAGAACTCTACAATGTCAAAGGCATTTCCACATTAATTGTGAGTTTCGTAGAGGACATGGGGCCATGGGCATGCTAAGCACGCACGCCACCACTGGGCCATGCCCACAGTCTCTGCAGAGCAAGGATTTATCTTTCCAATTTCAAAAGAACTAACTGTGCAATGAGAAGGTTCCCGAATCTGCCTGAGGTCATAAGACTAGGGTGTAACAGTGCCAAGACTGGACACACACTCCGCTCTCCTCATTTTTATTCCAGGGACCTTGTACTTCTGAGCAAGCCAGCAACTCCTGGAAAAGCTTCTGACCAACATTCTGCACTAAGACATAAAAGAAACAGACCATGCGGTCTGCACCCTGCAGAGGCTAACAACCTAGTTACAATGACCACAGCTTAAGAAGGAACATGGTAAAAGCAGTCTGTTTAGAACACACTTCCTTAATTAAACATCTTTAGTGGAATCGGGGTGGAGATAGCAGCAAAGGCAACCAAGTACATAGGAGTTCATCATATTTCAAAGAATGTCACCAGCCCACCCGAGCCTACAATCATGAAAAAAAAGAAAAGAAAAAAATGCTCCCTGCCCTTGGTTAACCACACAGTAAATCAGTGCATCTTACTCTTGTAGAAAAGATGCAAACTACAGGCTCCTAACTGTGATGATACAGAGCAAGGAGTGTCCCTGGCTCTTTCACATGTGCCTGAGATAACAAGGCATCCAAACAGGAATAAAAACTTTTGCTGGGTGTGGGGTACACGCCTGTAATCCCAGCACTCAGGAGGCAGAGGCAGGAGGATCGCTGCCAGTTCAAGACCAACCTGAGCTACAAAGTGAGCTCAAGGCCAGCCTGAAAGGCAAGTGAGACCTTGTCTCAAAAAAGCCAAAAAACCTTTTAATACAGAAACTGTCCCATGGAGACTACAGAAGAATTCTGTGGGTTTGGTAGTGGTTGTTGTTACTGTTATCATGTTGTTTTGTTTCGTTTCTGTTGGCCACGATGATGCATAATTTTTCTGTTTTTAATGACCCCAAGATAAATAATTTTTTGTCATTAGGATCAAATTATGGGGTGGCATTCTACTAACGTACTTTTAATCCTAAGTATTTTAGAGCCAGAACAAATCTTAGAACCCTGATTTCTCCTGTAAAGAAATCAAGGTCTAAATATTTGAGGAAGATGTTTAGGTTTACACACTGAGGGGAGAGTACCAAGTGTGAATTTTGTGCTGAGGTTTACACTAAAATACCTTTTTTTTTTGTACCAGGGATTGGACTCACAACCTCATGCTTGCCAGGCAGGCGCTGAAGCCGCTGAGCTAAATCCCCGGCGCGACCATCCACTTTCAATAATCTGTCTTAACACCTACAACCATGTCATTGATATGCTTTTCTTTTTGTGTATGTGTGTTTTGTTTTTGTTTTTTGTTGTGTGGAGCTGGGGATGGAACCCATGGCCTTGTGCATGCCAGTCAAGCACTCTCTCACTAAGCTATACCCCAGCCCTAGTTTTTCTTAAGAAGTGGAGTCTTGCTATGTGGCTCAAGCTGCTGGGCTCAAGGGATCTTCATGCGTCCACCTTCCTAAGCTGCTGGAGCTACAGGCATAGCATCTTATCTAGTTCCCCCTTATGTGCTTTTTAATGGCTGCAGAATAAGCAAAATAATTGCTATACTTTTAAAGGTGTCAACAGAAGTGTCTATTTCTCCCAAGCAATTATATCTTACACAAAATGAGAATTAAAACAAATGTCTCTTACGTGAGACTTTTCTCTGATCTTATAGCTTATATATTTATTTACTACATTTCCTCTAAAATCCTATAGTATCTATCAGTTGAAGCATTAGGAAGAAATGAGGCTATTGACAAGCAAACCTATAGTCAGACATTGATGATAATTACTTAAGTTTATGACGCCAATGAATAGAGATATCACTTATTAAATATTCTCACATGTTGATCACCCATGCTGACTTAAGAGAGCGAACTTAGATAAGGAGGGCCGACTGTGATCAGACAGAAATTAACACGACTAGTTTCAGACTGTAAATGCTGCAAGTTTTATAAGAAGAAGAAGACAAGATGAAATATCTAGGATTGGCTGAAGAGAAAAAGACCAACACGAAGCCTGGACATATCACTGGGAGAGCCTGTCACAGGAGCCATGAGGACAACGAACTCCTGCACATACGTGCAGAGAAGATGTCCAGGCTCATGGAAGGACTGGGACATAAAAAGGGTGGAACTCTGCCCCCCTCAAGCGAGCACAGCTGCCAAACCTAGACACTGTTCTGCCACAGACACTCTGTCCTCTGAGTCCCCAACAGTGAGACCTACAATGTGTCTTCAAATGTATTTTCAAAGAAGTAGACTGCTCTTCGTTGTGAACTGGGACACACATGTGATACAAATGTTGCTTGACACCAAGAGTCTTGTAAAAGGTAGGTAAAAGAAGAAATAATGTGTCCCACATCAACTATAGCAAATATATCACACTGAGGCACAGCGTACAAAGTGACTTTTGTATGGAGAGTTCTCCAATTATAGCTGCTGTAGAGTCTGTTAAAATTTATATAAACTTAAAGTTCAATTAAGGTTTCTATGAAGGATTTTTTTCCCCTAAGGAAGTTAAAAGAGAAACCATGCATTAAAACTAACTAAAGCCTAAAAATGACAAAATAAAGAGACAAATGTAATAAACTTAATGAAGTTGAACAAGGGGTACGGCTCAATAGTAGTAGAATGCAAACTTAGCATCACAGAACCCTGAGTTTGATCTCCATCACCAAAACAAATAACAGGCCAAAACTATCATAAAACATACATGACAATCACTACCCACCATTTTTGAGAAATAATGACGGGAGTCTCGCCCTATTGCTCATGCTGGTCTTGAATGCCTGGGCCAACTGACCCTACAGTACCTGCACCTGCAGGCGCTCACAACCACACCTGGATTTGGTACTTTTTGTTTTTTAATCATGAAACAAAACAACGTTCAAAGGAAAAAATACAGAAATTTCAGGAGAAAAATCCTTGAAAAGAAATAACATAGCTGGGCCTGGTGGCACACACCTGTAATCCCAGCACTCAGGAGGCTGAGACAGGAGGATCGTTATGATTCAAGACCAGCCTGGGCTACAAAGTGAGCTCAAGGCCAGCCTGAACAGCATAGTGAGACCCTGTCTCAAAAAGACAAGGGCTGGGAACTTAGCTCAGTAGCATGTGTACCTGCCCGGCAAGTGGGAGGTTGTGAGTTCGATTCCTGATGCCACAAAAAAGAAAAGAAAAGAAAAGAAATAACATTAATGTATAAGGTAAATCCATAAAAGTGAATCTAATGAATGTTAAGATGGACTGCACATGAAGCATGGGGAGGAAACAGCATTTAATTAGCAAGGGTTAGATGGAAAAAAGACCATAGGGAAGTATTTAAAATGCAGCCCCAAAGGTAAATGACGGACTAGAAATGTGGCTGGGTGGTAGAGTATGTTCTTAGCATGTGTGAAGCTCTGGGTTTGATCCCAGTGCTGCGCCCAAAAAAAAAAAAAGTAATGTTATAGATATTCAGAGATGGCTGTTCTGATTGGATAAAATATTATATATTCATTTCAATGGTGCTTTTGAAGTCTTTAAAGTAATTAAAGATTCTTATTAATGGTGACTATGTAACACAAGCTCCTAAATTAAAATTTTAATGTTTCTAGAGTTTAGGATTGTGACTCCCCAAAGACAGCATAGAATGTCCACAAAAAAATGATAATGTACAATGCCAAAAGGAAAGCCACAATAATTTCAATGGAGTTTACACAGTGTTTATTATATGTCCTATGATTATGTTTAAATTATTGTGCTGCAAAAATAATAAATAAATGGATTGCCTTTAAAAATCTCATGACTTTATATTACTGACTAAACTTTGGGTTTAAAAACCACCATAAGATAATCATATAGTACTTATAACTGAAATACACTAAAAACATTTCTTGTGTTCTTTTTTTGGGGGGGGAACCAGGAAATGAACTTGACCTCGCACTTGCCAGGCAGGCGCTGTACTGCTGAGCTATATTCCCAGTTCCTAAAAATATTTCTTTACCCCAACAACTAGAAGTCATACAAAAATAAGACATTCATCCAATTAGGGATAAAATAGTAAGTATTCAAAAACCAGGTCAACAAAGAAAATACAAACCCTCCATACTCCTACTAAAAGGACTTAAAGATGGTTTAAATAAATGAGGAAATCCTTCATATTCTTTGATTAGATGACATTATAAAAATGCTAACAATCCTCAGCCTAATCTATTGACGTAATAAAAATCCAACCAAATGCCATTAGGCCTTATTAAAGACAGTCAATAGCCTATTCTAAAACTACATATAAGGTACATACTGAGGACTAAGTCAACTTTGAAAAAGGGATATTTCTCTGCAAAGTCATATTTATAAGAACCATATGGTACTGGCTGAAAACAGAAAACTCATAAAAGGAAAGAACAGAAACCTCAGAAACAGATTTATCTATATATACGAATGCTATAAATATGGTATCAAAAGTCATTGAGTAAAATTAGTAGATTATACTGGAAAAACTGCCTTGCCCTGTGGAGAAAAATAAAACAATATCTCTATCTTACACTATACACTCAAGAGGTCTCTGATGAAGAATATAAATGTAAAAGGTGAAGTGACAATAGAAAACTAGAGGGGAGAATTTTTGTTACCAAGGAGTCAAAGAAACTTTCTTAAATAAGAGAAATAGTAGAAGCCACAAATTAGAAGTAAATTAGATTATATAAAATTTAAGTATCTCTGTCCAACTAAGCACATAACAAATTTTAAAGGATAAAAACTAGTGGATGATATTTGCTATCTAAAACCATTTCTCCATGTCAAGATTCAATAATTACACACAACTGAATCTACTCCAAATCTTCTAAACAGGAAGAGATGCACTGTAGGATAGGATATGTCTTAGGTTTATAGAATCTTAGACAGCATGAATTAAAAAGTCCTAGATCTTTTCAGAAACTAATCACAAAGCCACAGCACAGGACCAGGCCACCAAAGAAGCAGCCACGTCCTCTCTGATCTAAAGTTCCGGACCCTGAAAGCACACTTCACCTGCACAGACACACCCCATCCCACCCACAGCCTCCACAAAGTCAGTGCCTGGACATGAGACCCTGCTAACATGACCCTGAAAGAGTTATGCCTCAGCTGTGATTGCCAGTAAAAACAGTGGAAGACTTAGGCCAGACCATGGCCTGTTATGTTTGATTCAAAATTTTCAAACATAAATCACATCTGAATCTCAGACCTGCAAGGGACTGTGAGATATCTGTCACTTTTAAATTCTTGACCTTTTATGTAAGGAAAGAAGAAAAAAAGGAGGCTTTGTATAATGTATTATATCCCTAATGATAGTAATAGGATAAGATCTAGAATATATAAGGAACACCTGTGAATAACAACAAAAATCAGGAAACCCTACAGAAAAATGTAAAAGGACATGAACAGGCAATTCACATAGGTAAACTCAAATGCAAAAAAAAAAAGCACAGGTTTTCTCAAAAGCATTCGTCATCTGATAAGCACATACTACAAAGTAGAACAGAAATAACTTTCCAGCTGGGCATGGTGGCTCACGCCTTTAATTCCAGCACTCAGGAGGCTGAGACAGGCAGATCGTTGTGAGTTTGAGACCAGCCTGGGCTACGAAGTGAGCTCAAGGCCAGCCTGAATGGCATAGTGAGACCCTGTCTCAAAAACAGGGCTGGGGATCTAGCTCAGCGGTCTAAGCGCCTGCCTGGCAAGCGCAAGGTCATGAGTTCAATCCTCAGTGCCGCAAAAAAAAAAAAAGAAATAACTTTCCCTCAAAGGAGTAGTGGAAAGTATATAATGGCAACTAACTGTGCAAATGGAGTATAAACTGGAAAGTAAATCTTTATTGTATGACTGAGCAATCTCACTCCTTAATATATACGTCAAAGAACTTCTCGAAAAAGACCCCTTATGAGCATATTTCTCAGAGCATTTTCTGTGCTGGCCTGAGAAGGAAGGGAATCTAAATGGTTGTCACTGCACAGTCATTTAAATAAAATCTAGATAATAGACTCAGAGCTACGGCCTTGCGCAACTCTAGGAAAAACATTAAGCATCTACATAAAAGGTGAACGGTGCCCTGTGCTGTTGTACAACCCAGCAGAGCATTTGCCCTTTGGAATACTTGTAACAGTAAGAAGCAATAAACTACTCAGAAATTTACCCAGAAAAATTTGTGGATTTTTTTTCCAAAGGCAGTCACATTAAAAACCAATGAGGTCTACAACTCACGAGTACTGTATTTGTACAAAGTAAACACACCAGAAATACTGCATATTTTACTAAAATACACACAATTCCAAATACATAAAAGCAGTCTTCTACAGCCATGGGGATCTCAGAATAGTAAATAAAATGTGAGAATGGGACAAAACGCAGAACTCTGTATGGACTCATAAAGGGAGTTCCGACATGAAATGAGAAACATCATTGAATGGGATTTTTTTCTCCTGAGAATACTGTCAATGATATCAGAAAGAACTTGAGATATCTGAAGAGTAATCAGAATATTTAGATGGTTGAAGGGCAGTAGAGATTGAGTAATGAGAAAAAAAAGCTGCAGAGCATTAAATTTGAATGTGTGTTAAACCATATACAATGCCTATTATATAAAACGTGTATAATCTGTCGTATGATATTATTTACACGTTAAATTAATCTAAAATCTGCATCCAAATGTAGGGAACAATTATCTAATTTAAAATGTAAACAAACCACAATTTCACTTGGAAATATATTCTGTTTTTTGGGGTTTTTTTTGGAACCAGAAATCGATCTCAGGACCTTGCACTTGCCAGGCAGGCACCATGCTGCTGAGCTAAATCCCTGGCCCCAGAAGTATATTCTCACAACAAATAATCAAGTCTTGGCTAATCATAGCAGCCAAGCAGCCAACCAATCTACAAGCATATAGTTTGAAAAATGTGTTGCAAACTAATATGTATATTGTTATCCCATTCCTTTTATTATTCATTTAAAAGAAAAAAAAATTTATATCCTAACACTGAAGAGACTCTTGTTTACAAAACCCTCCAAAGAAATTGCATTTATATGGGATCTTGAAATACTTTTACTTCTTATTAGTCTTCACCAAGCTGCAATAGTTTAAGGCCAATAAAATTTAAAAACTGAGGAGCTTTCAAAACTTTTTATTCCCTAAGAAAAATTTAATATCAATCCAAACTCCTAAGTGGACTCATTAAAAAGTATTTGAGTAAATATATAATAGTAGGGGAACTGAATATATAACAAAAACAATTAGAATAAAGTAAAAAATTTAGCAGTGCTTGCATTAAGTTTAAGAAAAAATGGGAAGCTTGTAATTCATCCAAGCGGAGGTGACTCTCACTGCTGACAACGATTCTAAAAGGACTTGTTCAGTATATTCTGTGTCCATATCAGAAAGATATGAAATTGTTCTAAGTCTCCCAGGCAACCCATTATACAGAACAGCTTTACCTTCCATGTGTTTTCACAACACAAGATCACCCATCATACAGAATTACTTCTTCAGTGTTCAGAAACACAAGGTCCTGCATACATGTTGGATAATGACAGTCCAACCATTCCAAATCTCTTTCAGCATGAACCGACAATTAATCAAACCTGTCAAGGTCAAAACAGTATTGCTCTCACCACCATTATGGAAATGCACAGGATCCTTACTCCATGCTATCAATGGATTCTCTAGCATAAGGCTTTTTTCTTCAGTTCTATCAATAAAAGAGGTACTCTCCACATGCACAGTACCCCATTAGGCAGAAAATGTACCTGCAAGAACCATCACCTCCCTAAAATCACAGGGTTCAAAGGAACTTGGAGGGGGCGGCTTTTTGGCAGTGCTTGGGATAGAACCCACGGTCTCATGCATGCTAGGCAAGCACACTACCAAGGAGCGACATCCTCAGCCCCTGCCTTTAAGAAACCAAAGTACTAAGCAGTACAAGGACCGAAGGTGTAGCTCAGCAGTAGAGCAAGTACAGGTCCCTCGGTTTAATCCCTAGCACCACACACACACACACACACACACACAAAAGATGAGGAATTATAGCCCCAAGCCTTATAGGCAGCCAGTGGCAAAACTGAAAAGGGAAGAAGATGCAAAGACCCCTCAGCCTGAATCCTTGCCAGAGTATTTTCTGACCTCACTAATAAACATTCTTCCCCCTCCTAGTCACTAAAGCAAACATTCAAATGACATAGAATTAT
>RJWT010031501.1:0-14367 GCA_004365215.1 Cuniculus paca | reverse complement strand
ATCAGATAATCCAGTGGAATTAACAGTCACAAATATTTATGCACTTAAAAACAGAGCTTCAAATAAAGCAAAATACCACCAGGCATGGGGAGGCTGAGGCAGGAGGATCACCAATGTTCAAGACCAGCCTGAAATAAGTAGCAAGACCCTAAAAAAAAAAACTTAAATAACTAAAAGCTGATAGAATTGCAAAAAGCAACAGTCAAATTATATTTGGAAATTTTAGTACCTCTTTTTCAGTAATAGGATAAATAGACAGGAAGTCAGCAAGAATTTTCTAGTAGACCAGAATAGTACTGTCAACAAACTTGAATTGATTTAATAGTTACAGAACATTTCGCTAAATAATGGCAAAGCAAAGCCACACATACGTATATTTCAAAAGATGAAGTTATATACAGTATGTTCATGGCTGCAATGGAATTAAATTCAAAAAAAGGTAGCCTTGCATTGTTTCACACACCACCTGTAAGGCAGAGGCAGGAGGGTTGCAATTTCAAGCTGGGCAACTTAATGACTTAGTGAGACCCTGTCTCAAAATTTTGAAAATTGAAGGGTGGGGAGTAACTCAGGCCCTGGATTTACTCTCCATTACCTTGAAGCAAAGGGAAGGTCAATAATAGAAGAACCTTGGGAAATTCCAATTTCTTTAGAAACTAAATATCATACTTCTAAAGTAACTCATGGGTCAAAGATGTTAAAAGTAACTTGAGTGGAATAGAAATGGAAATATTTGAGAATCAGTAGGATGCTACTAAAGCATTATCTAAGGAAATTTGTGGCAATGAATATTTTAGAAAAAGATCTGAGCTTCCACCTTAAGAAATTAGAAAAAGAAGAGCAGATGAAAGATAAACAGGAGAAATAAACAGATATTAAAAGAAATGAGTTAATTAGAAAATAATGGAAAAATGAAAAAATCAATTAAATCAATAAACTCTAGGTAATACCAATAAAGAGACAGAAATTACTAACACACTGGCCCTAAATCTAGGCCAACAGTTTTCTGAAGCAGTTGGTTTCAAGCACGAGCCTAAAATGGCACCTTTTTCTGGTCTGTTGGCCATTTCAGAACTTTAGAAATATAATGGTCAATTCATTAGAAAGAAGCAACTGGCTACAGGTGAGCCCTCCACTGTGACCAGAAGACGCCATGCCCCCCCATAAGGCCCCACCTCTGTCGGGAACCTCAGATTGGAGGACAAAAGAGCAAGGTGCAATCACAGACCTCCAGCCCACCCAGAACAAGTCTAGGAGACACAGATACAGCAGAACTTAGAAGTGACACACCTGAAATTTCTGAGATGATAGCAACTGAAGTAAAGAGACAACTTAGTGCTTACTTTGCATGCCTGAGTCTGGTGGCCTAAGCGTCTATTTAGATCAAAACAATGTGCATTACAGTAACAGACAGTTGATTTCCTACTCTCTCATGTTTGAAATCCAGTATCGTTCCCATTGTTTTTTTAGTTTCATTTTATTGTTTTATTTTATTTCTAAAATTAAAAAAAGGAAGCCGGGGATAAAGCTCAGCAGTATAAGCCCCTGCCTAGCAAACACAAGGTCCTGAGTTCGATTCCCAGTATATATATTATATATATTTTATATATATATAGTATAAAAAAAGAAATTACTAATATATTGAATGAGAAGGTTGACATCACTATAGGTTCTACAGATCTTGAAAGGATAATGGGGACTGCTGTATTATAAACAACTTTATGCCAACTATGTCAAATCAACTATGACAAATTGGATTAAATAGACAACTTTCTTGAGAAACAGATTGCTCAAGCTTACCCAGGGAAAAAGCAGATACCCTGAGTTACCCTGAGTTACCCTGTGTCAGAATAATTGAAACCTTACCATCAAGAAAACAATGGACCAAGGGTTGTGATACACATCTGTGATCACAGCAGTGGGGAGGCTGAGCCAAGAGGATCAGGAGTTTGAGGCCAGCTTTGGCTGTGTATCAGGTTCTGCCTAACGTTCATAGTGAGCAAACCACCACACCAAAAAATAAAGGGAGGGGACTTTGGTCTCAGAGAATTTCTGGAGATTTCTCCTAGACATGTGAAGATGAAACAGTAGAATTGCTGTGCAAACTTTTCCAGAAGTTCAGAGAAAAGAATAGTTCTTAATTCATTCTGTATAGGTCAGCATTGTCTTGAAACCAAAACCATCAGAAAAATTACAAATTAACATTACTCATGAAGACAAATGGAAAGCTAGGTGTAATGGCACATGCCTATAATCCCTGCATTCTGACAGGCTGAGGAGGATCGCAAGTTAGAGCCCAGCTTGAGCAGTTTAATAAGACTTTATCTCCATCAATCAGTAACTTTTTTTTAAAGACCTGAGGATTTAGCATAGTCCAGAGGCCCAGGGTTCAGTCCCTAGTACAGAGAGGGCATAGTGGTGCAATCTCACCTCTTGGGAGGCTGATGCAGGAGGATCACTGAGAGTTTAAGGCCAGCTTGGGCTACATAATGAACTCAAACCCAGCCTGAATGTTGTAACAAGACCGTGTCTCAAAAAAAGAAAAAAGGCAAAAATACTACATTTTAGCACATTGACTCTTAACTGTGGGATAATACAGCATGACCAAATGAGACTGAAGTTTATTCCTAAAATAAAAGGCTAATTCAATATTCAAAATTCAATCAGTATAATTCATTGTATTGCCAAACTGCATAGCAGTAGATAAAAATAAAAGCACCTAGCTGCTATTTCTGATGAAACACGTACATACCCTCAGTAAAAACAAAAATAGAAGTTCCTTAACTAGAAAAAAGCCATCTATGTAAGTAGTTCAGCTACTGTTGTGTATATATGGTAAAAGGCTAGGTTCTTTTACTTACAAGATCAAGCATAAAATGTCCATTTTTCTATTTCAACCCTAGATTGACAACAAGTAAAACCTTTTAATTTGTATGATTTGATCATTTACAAAGAAAAGCTGGAGTCTGCAAAAATGGAACAGAGCTGGTAGGTAGCTCACTAGTGAGTTTAACCGAGGGTACAGATTACAAGCTCAGTATACAAAAATCTGTTGTATTTCTGTACAACAGCAGTGGACAATCTGAGATTGAAGTTTCAAAGTACCGTTTAGAATAGCACCAAAAAATATGAACTACTTAGGGATAAATCTGACAAAGGAAGCGGAAAATCTGTAGAGTCATTGCAGTTGTAGCAGGCTTAAATAGAAAAGCTGGTTCTAAAATTTGTATGGAAATGCAGAGCAGCCACAGTAATCAAAATAGGTGAAGGAAATTAAAAGTTGACTAGGTAACAGTGTGATTTCAGGAAAGTATGAAACTATAGTAATCAAAACAGTGATATCAGTGGAAAGGAAGTGGGGATAGGAAATTCAGAAGCATGTTTACACATGTATGGAAAATTAGTTTTTAACAAAAGTGCAAGTGCAGTTCTGCAGAGAATGGATAGAAACAATTGATAACTGACACAATTCAATAGGCAGATGTCCAAAATGAAGTTAGATTCATTCACACCTTATACCAAATATAAAAGTTAACTCAAAACAAATCACATAGCCAAAAATCAATACGTTTCTAGAAGAAAATGAGAAAATCTTTGTGACCTTAATTTAGGCAGAGTTCTTGGATATGACAGCAAAGCACAGTTCATTAAAAAATAGTATTAGCAGTTGGAGTTCAACAAAACTAAAACTGCCTCCTGTTCAGAAAACACTGTAAAAGAAAAGCCAAGCCACAGAGTGGGAGAAAATCTTTTAGAGCATTTATCTGATATAAGATTGCATCCCCAAAGTATAAAGAACTCTGAAAACTTAGCAATAAGCAAACAATTTAAAAATTAGGAAAAAAGAAAATCCCTATAATAATAATAAACAAGGTTAAAATGCCGAGATGTGAATGTACACTTCACCAAAATAGATATACGCAACACATGGGTATTAGAATGACTACAAGTTGAAAATAAGGACTGAAGTGTTTTGTCGAAAACAAAGAATATCTAGAGCCACTAGTGGAAATATATGATGATACAACTATTTTGGAAAACCATCTGACAATTTCTTAATAAGCTAAATGTAAACCGTGTGATCTAGTCAGGCCGCTCATCAGTGTTTACCCAAGAGAAGAAGTATGTGTCCACACAAAGGCTTATCTGCGGATGTTCACCACAGCTTTATCGCAATAACCCAAAACAGAAAATAGCCAGGTCCCTGGATGACAGTTGTGGTGGGTCCGTATAACAGAAAGTCAGTAATAAGAAAGTGAACTGTTGTTATATGTAACAACATGAATGAATTTGAGAACGATTATGCTGAGTGAAAGAATCCAGACTAAAGAGTAGATGGTGTATGATTCTATTTATTTCAAGCTGTAGAAAAGGAATTTAATCATAATCACAAAGCGCAGGCCAGCGGTTTGGGATTGGTGGGGAGCTGTGAGGGTGAGCTGAGAGCATGCGCAGAGGGAAGAGACTACAGGGGCATAAGGAAACTTTTGATGGTGAGGGGTACGATCACCTGCTGTAGTTTCATGGGTGTATACGTAAGTCAAAACTCAGCAAAGTGTACACTTTAAAGATGTGTATTGTGTTACCAACTATAACTCAGAATACGATTGTCCATGTACAGCTGGTTCAGATGGGGCTTAGAAACCATGTATCTATGCCTCGAGGATACATAAGGTGATGAAACATCCGGAAAAGCTGTTGGAAGACTGGGTTGCATTAGTGAAAATATACTGTTTAAATTCTACTTCACGCAAGCAAGTCCGCGCTTGAGGATGTAGATGTAGAAAAAATGGGAGGGTGTTGGCAGAGGCATAGTCAGGTGGGGCTGGAAATCGGAAACTGCCGTGAGGAGTAGTTGAATAAGCTGGAGGTGAAAGATGTCCTTAAGGAAAATAAAATTTGAGCAGAGCTCCTGATGAAATGTTTTTAGGTGGCCATCCCCTTTAAGGCAAGGTTAGAACTATTTCAGATAGTAGTAGCAAATAAAATTCAGACCTGTGAGTACAATAGCCAGTCTGGTCTCGATATACAGAAAAATAACAGGAAGTTGCCTTCCTCGGATGCCTCTCCTCGCCGGAGATGTGCAGCATGGGCCAGGTGAGCACTTGGTTAGGGGCCACAGAAGGAATCCAGCCTTGTGTTGTTGCCACATCCTTACTTCGCAAGGTGCTTCACAGAGAAGCCTGCATCTTTTTTGAGGTTCAGTGGTTTCCTGTTACTGTTCTCATGGTGCAGATGAAGAAAACTCATTTCCTAGGTAACTCATTAGGAGTCTGAGATGAAATTCACACCCAGCAGCACCGAACTCATGTTAAATTATACCTGTTTCTACTTTATTCATTTTTATATCCATGGGCACTTTCCATTCATTTCTGTGAACAAAACAATGAGTATAGCATTTGAGTGCTTATGTCTTTATTTAATGTACTGGTATTTTTGCTTATTTTATATGGTACACAGTTGCCATAAGAGACCTGTGGGTAATACAAATAGATTAGTCCCTTAGGAATTCTGCCACAGCTTTTTAAAGAAATTTGTACAGCCAGGTGTGGTGGCACATGCCTGTAATCCCAGATTTGGGAGGCTAAGGCAGGAAGTCGCCGTTGAGTGTCACCATGAGTTGGAGATCAGCCATGGCTACGTAGTAAGTTCAAGCCCAGCCTGAATTACAGAGCGAGACTGTCTCAAAAAGAAAGAAAAAACAGAAAGAAATTTGTACAAAACTGATTTCCTTATACCTTTTAAAAAATGGTTAATCTTAGCATCCTTATTTTTAGGGAACTAGCAGACAGGGGTGAGATGGGACTTCGTTCTCTCACTACTAACAGCAAACGGCTACGACGTTTACACTTTGTGCCCACCGCATGCTGTGTAAGGAAGGTATGGCCGCCTTCCTCAGCTCATGTTTGCTTCCCTCCTTTGCCATGAGCGCAAGTGTTCACTGAGTTGAGCAGCTATACTCACTCGTTCTGTGAGAGAAATAGGGTTGCTGACATACAGAAGAAGTGGGAAGGGTGTAGCCCCCTTCTTCACAGTGTGCCCATTTAACAGTGACTCATGGTTACTAAACTTGTTTAGGGTAATTTTTGACACTAGATGGTTATTAATGGATTTTTCTTAGTCCGTGATCTTTCAGCTTAGAATACTGAGAGGTTTTCCTTAGTAAAGGGGGGCAGGAAAGCTGGAATTTTAAAATGCATTTAGCACAGGAATTAATGTGATAATAGACCTTTTCTCATCATCAAGTATTCAGTACCAGCAGTATTTGTCCAGTTTACTTTTAGTTTGCATTTTCACATCTTTGCCTTCATATACTTGTATAGTTTTATTCAATGAAGTCATTTAATCCCTTTTTGAAATTGAATTGATATTTAAGGCAGTAAATATAATCTGGTGTATGTTAGGAGATTCTCATTTAAAATAATTTTTTTGCAAAGAGTGGATTTAAAGACACATACGCATGCCCACACCAAGAAAAAGAAAAATGTTAGACAAAGCCAGAAACAAGTTTACTGTGACTTCATGGGGGTGGAAATGATAAAGGTTATTTATCAGTGGAAGGAAAGGCTAGAAATGTAAATCTTGGTAGATTTATATACACCCTGAATATATACCGAGGGAGCAAAAGAAGTCTTTTGTTGTTGCTTTACTTTGCTTTAAATGTTTATTTTGAAATTATTAATTCACAGGAAGTTGCAAAAATAGAGATCTCATGTACCCCTCTATCACTTTCCCTCAATGACTACATCTCACATGATTATGCATAGTATCAAAACCAGGAAATTGGCATTGTTACAATCCATCACCACCACCTTTTTCTTCCTACCCTAGGGTTGCCAACCTCTCTCCCCCAGTCCCTAATCACTGCCATTGACTATTGATCTGTTCTGCAAAACTTGTACATTTCTTGTTTCAAGAGTGTCATAGGCACCAGGTGTGGTGGCTCATGCCTGTAATCCCAGCACTTGGGAGGCTGAGGCAGGAGGATCGTTGAGAGTTCAAGATCAGCCTGGGCTGCAAAGTAAGCTCAAGGCCAGCCTAAACTGCATAGCGAGACCCTGTCTCAAAAAGACAGGAAAAAAAAAAAGTGTTATAACTGGGTGTGGTGGTGCACACCTGTAATCCCAGCACTCAGAAGACTGAGGCAGCCGGACTGACATGAGTTTGGGGGCAGCCTGAGCTACATAATGGAGTTCAAGGTCAGCCTTCACTACATGGGGAACCCTGTCTCAAAAACAAATTTTTTTAAGAGTGTTATGTAAATAGAGTTGTGCAATACATGAGCTTTTGAGATGGCCTTTTTTTTCCCACACAACATTATTCCTGCGAGATCTATGTTGGTAGTTGCATCAGTTCATTGTTTTTGATTGCCGAGTAAAATTCCATTCTGTGGATCTACCACACTGCTTAACCGTTGACCCTTTGGAGGCCATCTGGGCCATTTTTGTTTTCTGATTTGGCTGTTAAAATCAAAGCTCCTATTCACATTTCTGTGTAGGTTCTTGTGTAAGCATAGGTTTTCATCCCTCAGATGTCTAAGAGTACAAATCCTGGGTCTTGTAAACATGTTTAGTATTTATGATAAACTGCCAAGCCTTCTTCCAGAGCTACTGGGCTATTTTACATTCTCCTGAACAAGATGTCAGAGGCAGAGATGGGCAACATTGAATGTGTTTGGAAAGGTAGACACATTTGCAGAAAAATGAACTTGGTAAAGGAATTCTGGAGACAGAGGTTAGGGGTGAGGAGAAATAAGATACGAAACTATTTCAGAGAGAATTTAATGGTTATCCACACGCTGCTCCAGGTTCACATAGCCTTTTCCCTTCTTCTGCTCACCAGATATTTTCCAAAGCCCAGGTCAACAGACTACAGCCCGAGTTCTCCGCTGCCTCATTTTCCGGATCAAGGTGCCTTGCCACACAGCCAGCCCTGTCACTTGCATGTGGTCTGTGGCTGCAGTCCTGCTGCAGCAGCCGAGTTGAGTCATTGTGACAGCTTCGTGACCCACAGGAAATTCACTACCCATTTATCTGGAGAAACTGGATACACACTTCATTGAGCTAGATCATAACGGCGGTTCTTACTTTGTTTAGGAATCAGGGCGCAGGGAAAGGGGAACTTGCGTTTCATGCGTGTTTTGCAGTTAAGCTTGGTGTTCAGCAGACGGGCAGAGGGTTTCACGGGAGTGGGTCTGCCACGGCTTCAGGTGCCCTTTCACTTCATCTGCTTTTCAGGTTTTACTCCGTCCTGTCGTAGCTATTTTTTGGCCTATTTTTCTCATTGCCGAGACAAAATACTCAACAGCCGAAGTTAAAGGAGGAAGATTCATTATAGCTCACAGTTCGTGGAGGTTTCAGTCCCTAGTCGGCAGGCTCCAAGGCAAGGCGGCGGGGCGGAGGGCATCTAGAGGAACAGTTGGCGGTGGGCAGAAGGCAGCAAAGCAGTGAAGTAGCGAGTGACTCCAGCTCACTGTCTGCCTGTCTCGGTTACTTTTCTTCGTTGCTGAGACAAACACCTAACACCCAAAATTTGAAAAGGTTTATTTAGCTCACAGTTTCTGGAGATTTCAATCCATAATCAGCTGGCTCCAAGGCAGGGTGGCATGGCACTAGGGCAGCCCTTCAAGGCAGCAGTCAGAGCAAAAGAAGGCAAAAGGCAAAACCTCTTCTCCTCCCTTATATTGTACACAGCCCCCCCCCTTCAGGTGGGTGTAACACTCACAAAATGTCCTTCCCCTCCTTTGCACAGGATGAGGATATTTACAAAGTAAGAACCCTGGCTCCCTGCTGAGTCTCTCAGTTAAACTTCTAAACTGCTCGAGTTGACACAATGTATTAACCATAAGACTGCCTCTTGTGTTCTATCCAGGGTGCCTGCCCTTAGGGTGGTTGGCACTGACACCCAGGGTGGGCCGCCTTCCCATTATCCACACCCAGAACTGCGCCAAACCACTCAGTGGGCTGGTTTGGTAATCACATACCCTGATCCCAGGTCACACTGCAGACTAAGCCACACAAGCCATCACACTAACTCATGTTGGGACCTACATAAGATTTTTTTTTAACTTTTATTTTTTAAAAATGGCAGTGAACAAGAGTACAGAGTAGGATATCACTGGGCCCAAAAAGTTTTAAAACTCTCCTGATTGAGATGACCTTTTTTTCCTGTGATACTGGGGATTAAATCAAGGGTCTGGCACATGAAAACAAGTGCTCTACCACTCAACTGCATCCCCAGCCCTCTTTATTTTGAGGCAGGGTCTAGCTACGCTTCCCAGACTGGGCTCCAGCTCAGAGTCCTCCCACCTCAGCCTCCTGAGTAGCTGAGATTGCAGGTAGACGCCACCGGGCCTTGAGAGACTTCTGACATCTGTGTCAGTGCTGAAGATGCTGCGGGTCCTGCGGCGTCTCTTCACACTGACCTTCAACTCCAGCTTCGTGTTCTCTTCCCCACGACTGGGCTCTCTCCCTGTCTGACTTCTTTGAGAAATGCTGCCAGTGTATTTTGGGCCCAAAACCTTGGAGGCCTCAGATTTGAATTTCTTCTTGCTCCATCATCTGCTTGCCAGAGTCCTGTTCACTGCAAATCATTGGGGGTGAGCGGGGCAAAGTTATTTCCCTCTTTCTTTTTTCGTCAGCACTACTATGTAGTATGTAAGAGAGATATTTCCTTCAAGCTAGGAGTTTTAATATTAAGATAATATATTTTGAGACATGTTCATCCAAAAAATTCAGGAAGTACCAAAGAGTATAAAGGCAAAAACTGATGCTGTCCTTCATTTACTACCGCATGGGATGACTACCATGAACTCAGTAGAAAGCCTTACAGATTCCTGTTCTCATGCTCACATCCTCGCTCTGGGGCACAGAAGAGCAGGTAAGCCGTGCTCCTCTGTAACCTGGTAGGTTTTTTAATCTTATTTTAACATCTTTATCGACCTCAATTATCCTTGAAGCTGGCCATATTCTTCAGTTTTGTGGATACATTGTAATTTAATTGGTTCACACAGGATAACTTACCTTTCCTTTCTAGTTCTTTGCTATTATAAATAACATGGCGTATATCTTTGTACCTGTCTTCTAAGTCTTTTAAAAACTGTAGGCCAGGGGAAAACCAGACCCAGTTTTGTATCCCACCAGACAGCTGCGTCCCTTTGGGTACCTTGGTGCCCTTCCTTCCTCCCTGATGGCGGTGAGTCTGGGCCTGTGTGCAGTTGGGTCTGCAGGACAGGGCCGTGGTCTGGTGGCGCTGGCTGGTAGACAGAGGCTGCTTCTCTGATGCTCTGTGAATGCCCTCCTCTCACCACTTTGCATCTGACTGGCTGCCTCTGTGGTGAAATTAGCAGGGTGGTGGGTGCATTGGATTATTAAGGCAAGAGATTTGATACAAAACTTTCTAAGTTTGTGAAGGTCTTGAAATAGACTGGTTGTTCCAATGTTTGGCTTGCTGTCTTGCCTTGCCTTGCTTTTTTTTTTTTTTTTTTTTTGGGGTTGGGGTTTCCCTGTTTTTTGCAGGCTGGCCCTGGCTTCCTGTGCTCAAGCAGCTGTCTCCACTTCCCACTGGGACTACAGATGTGCACCATATTTTTTTAAAGCTTTTATTTTTACATGTTTGTATTTTTAATTTCTTATAGTACAGCGATTTAACCCAGGTTTCTGCACACTGAGCTGCCTCACAGCTAAGTTACCCAGGCTGGGCTCAAACTTGTGATCCTCCTGCCTCAGCCTCCCAGAGTGCTAGGATTACAGCTGTGCACCACCATGCCACTTTATTTTTCAAGGGGAAAGCAGGCTGTGGAAAGTCTCGTGGCTCAGTGTTACTTGGCAAGGGTATGGTGGACATTACCCTGAGGAAAAACTTGAAGTAGTCACCTGTCTCCTCATCTGGATGAGAAGGAAGTTTAGTTCTAACACTGTTGTTAGCGAGGTGAGATTTAGATGTGAATGTTTAGATACTGGCTAAATGCTTAAGTTGATCCTATAGCCAGTGTTTTCATTTACAGATGTTTCCTAAAGCTAAGTGAAAATGAGGTTACTGTTACTTGGTTGACTGTGGAAGCCAGGGGACCTGTCTGATTCAGGGCTAACACGCCTGGCCTTCGGGGGACTTAGGGACTGCACTTCTCAACTCATACTCTCGATTGTGAGACACTGCCGAGCCACCTGTGGCACTGCCTGGCTGAGGTGCCCCCAGACCCGCTAGCATGCTGCCCTGTAGAGCCGCGGGGTGTAAGGCACTGCGCAGAGGCGCAGCAGCTGCAGGATTTCACATGCTGAGCAGGGCCACCGTGCGGGGCAAGCCGTGTCCTTCTCTGGCCCGGCGAGCGGGCTCCTTCTCACGTCTCTCCTTCTCTGATGTTGTAAAGCCCTTGGCTGCTGTTGGCGAAGCTGTCCGCCCATGAAACCTGAGAGTGGGCTTCCTGCCCCGTACAGGAGCAGCATCTGTGTCCAGGAACACTGTGTCCAGCTGTCAGATACTCACAGACAGGTCAGTTCACGAAGTCACGAGGGCACCCCATGTATAGATCACCACCTCAGATATTAGCGCAAGGGTGACGTGCTACAGAGAGTGCAGGTAAGCCCTTTCCAGTGCTCCTGACTGTGTTAGGAACTAAGAGGTCTGTGAGAACTTAGAGCACCGTGAGGCCAGCTACTGAAAGAAGATCCCAGCTGCTTTAGGCATCAAAGGACGGAGCCCTTGGGGGGAGAGGAGCGGCAGGCCGTGGGCGAGTGGAGGGGTGTGGACCTTGGCACTTTCGCTGGTGCGGAGTAAGGGGTCTAGGGCGAGAGCAGAGAAGTAGATGACAGGGCAAAAGAACTGAAGACCTTTATGTGGAATTTGGGGTCTTAAGAATTGGAAAGGGTCTCAGAGGTCATCTGCCCCCGCTCCTGTAGTTATAATTCAGGAAGACCAGCAGGTATTCATGAAGCCACACAACCAAGAAAACTGCACAGGGGGACTTGGGTAAAGGTCGTTCGCTTTGACCTTTAGTCAAGTGACCTTGCCACTCTTCTCCAGCACACAGTGCAGAGCCTTACCTGCGAAGAAAGAGCAGGATAAGAGGATGGATGAACTTCTCGACTTACAAAATGGTTGCAAAGAATACCTTTCACCCAGCTTCCCCAAATGCTAGCATCTTACACAACCACAGTACAGTGGTCAGAATCAGGAATTAACTGATACAGTACTGTTGACTTACTGTACAAACATTTTCCAGATTTTATCTGTTGTCCTGCTGATGACCTTTTTCTATACCAGTGTCCATTTCGGGAGCACACATCGCATTTAGTTGTATCTCTTTGCTCTCCTTTAATCTGGAACAGTTCCTCAATCTTAAACTTTTGTGACCCAGGCACTTAAAATTTTTATTGATTTGGGGTTTGGCTGATGTTTCTTCTAATGCAATGTAGGTTTATTGTGTTTTTGGCTTTTTGAGACAAGGTCTTCCATGTAGTCCCGGTTGGCCTTGAACTCTCAATCCTCCTGCCTCAGCCTCCCCAGGTTAAGCATGTTGGGCAAAAGCACCACAGAAGTGATGATGTGCCCTGTAGACTCATTATTTCTGATGTTCACTTGGATCACTTGGTTAAGGTGGGACTTCCGCTATGATAATTACTGCTTTTATTTTTTAGTAAGTGTCTTGGGGGGCTGGGCACCTTTTCTAAAAGTGAGTCATTCTAAGTGTATTGCCAGGGTTGAGCTGGAGGATGGCAGAAATACCATCAAAATGGAACAAGGGAATTGAGAATGTTTTAGAGAAGGAATGAAGGTAGATACTCAGATATGGAGTAGAGAGACCCAAAAGCTTCTCTGAAGAACAGTGGAACCATTTTTGAGGTACTTGCTGCTAGGAGTTGTTGGACATCAACTCAGTTGAGAGGAATGCTTCTGAGCTGAAATGAAGGCAGTTGGACAGCATAAATGACTGGTGAACCACGTGTGCAGATTCCATCGCTTTTCCTGCAGAATTCTGGGAGCTGTAGTAGAGAAGGGTTTAGTAAAATACATCCAAGACCATGTGAAGGAGCAAGAGACTGAGCTAGCGGAGGCAGCCTAAACTTGCAGTTTTAGCAGGACAGCTGATGTGGCTATGGAGGGGCCGGTGGGTTAGGGGACTCGATGATTTCAGCAGCTGGACAGGGGACAGTGTTCGGAGGACCTGTGTTGTGAATGGCTTACTCAGTAGGTGTGCGGAGACACACAGGGAGGTACGGAAAAGAAGGATGTGGTCGTAGAGCGAGAACATACTGACATAATGCAGATGGCCCAGAGATGGGGACTGGGTGTAGTCACCAACCGGAACTCTGAAGAAAGAAACCGAGTCAAATCTAAACAAGAACAACCAGGTTTGTGCTGTGTGTGACACTGCAAATCAGGAAGTGCTTGCTGACTTGCCTTTTCTTGTGAAATACATCTTAAATTTTTCTGATATCTTTTAATATTATTTGAACATGTTTCCTCTTTTTGATTATTTATTTTGTTTAGTCATCTGCTAAATTATTCGTGTAATGGGGAACAGAAACCACACAAATCACTGAAATACACATGTAAGTAAAAATCATAAATTGAAATATGAACAAATTTCTTATTTATCAGGACGGCTAATAAACAATAAGGTTAAGTAATTTTAGTTTTTCTTTCATGTCATGCTGTTGATTTTCCTATGTAGGTAGTAACTAGTCATGGAAATGCCCAGTTTTGAAAGTCTTTTTCTCCCTACTCATTACCTGCTTCAGATTATAGTAGTTTTCTGTTAAATCACTCCAGCGTTCATTTAGCTTTATATTTGGGATTGTTAATGGTGCTATTTCTCAAAAATAGTTAGTAGACCTGTCTACATATTTTAAACCTATGTACTTGTTAGAAATAAATATTTTTAAATTGGAGAAATATCTTTGTGGGAAGGAATGAAAAGAAGAAATAGGGTAAGGTAAACTAGTTAGTACCAACATAGTGAACATTTTAATGTACACTTACATTTGAATTTAACCGGCTGTCCATACAGAACTGTGCACAGTGTGGGTGTGCGGTGACTCAGGGTTTCCAAGATGGCAAATATTTTTCCTCCAATGCTGAAGGAGACTGCTCTTTCTTCAGCTGAGAACCAGATGCAAGGTCGGCTTTCATTCAGCTTAGCTTGGGGCGATGTCCACACTTGGAGGTGTGTGTGCACACTGAGACCCAATTCTGGGCACTTGGTCATTAAGTGACCAGCCAGCGTTATTGATCAGCCACTGTAACTCTTTGTCAGATAAACATTAGCTGTAACTTATTCGTTGGCCCCTTCCTTTGAACTGCACTTATTTATTCATATTTAAGGTGATTTGGGGGTTTTTGCTCATTCTTAGAGGAAAGTCTGTTCTA
>RJWT010031500.1:0-14365 GCA_004365215.1 Cuniculus paca | reverse complement strand
GGGTGGAAACCTACTCAGCTATAAAGGAAGATAACCTCAAGGCTCTTGTGGGTAGATAGAGGCAACTGGTAATAGTGCTCATGGATGTAATGGGCCAGAGTCACAAGGGTGAATTTTGTGTTGTCTCCATAGCATAACAAACTAAAGGTGTTAGTGGGATCCAAAATGCACAATACATATTGGGAAAGTCAAAGGGGAGCAATTATCTAAAAAGGGAAGGAAATGGCCACTCTTGATCTATTATCATGATTTGAAATTCAGATTGTATTCATTGTTCTGATTAGTTTCATTTTATTCTGATTTGTTTGATTTTATTATAGTTGATGGCATGGACAGCTATTTTAAAGATAACAAAATATATAATTGCAGCCATCGAGGATGTCTACTTGTCTTGTTTATAAACCCTGTATGGCTTCCATTGTTTGTTTTGATCGATTTTACTCTATTCTGTGTGGTTTGATTGTAATATGTCTGAAGGTGTAGGCAACTATTCTGAAGATAACAAATATTATGGTAGCCAATGCTGTTTCGCTAATATCTTGAAATTCTATATTGCTTACATTGTTCTGCTTTGTTTGTTTTGTTTTATTATGTTTTGTTTTGTTTCTACTGTTTTAATTTGTTGTATTTTGTTTGATTTTACTTATCCCTGATGGTATGGGCAGGTACACTGCAGATAACAAGAGTCGTTACGGTAGCCTTATCGATTGCTTTGTTTTTTGTTTTTTGTTTTTTTTTTCTTTTTTTTACACTGTTTCAAAGTCATGTTCCATGTTCATTGCTTTGTTTTGATTGACTTTACTCTGTTTTGTTTTGTTTGGTTGTATTCTTTTCAAAATAAAAAAAAATGTGAGAAGGTATGAACAGCTATTTTGAAGAAAACAAGGGACATTATGGTAGCCATTGTTGATTTCCTGTTGTCTTGTTTTGAAGTCCTGTATTGCTTGCATTGTTCTGTTCTCATCTGCTTTGTTCTGTTTTACTCTGTTTTGTTTTGTTTTATTCTCTTTAAAATAAAAATTAAGAAAAAGTGTTGTATTCTTTTAAAAACATAATAATTAAAAAAAAGAATCCTTATTTCAGGAGACTTGCATGAGGTCAGGATGGAGAAGGAAATGAACAATCCCCATTAGACTAGGAGGTAAAACAAAATTAAGAGACATATTCCAGGAAAAGTCAGCTTGGTTTCTTTAAGAACAGCAGAGGTGGGTGTTGTAATTTGGGTCTGAAATGTCGCCCAAAGTCCCATGTGTTGGAGGTGTGGTCTCCAGCCTGTTGGGCTGCTGGGAGGTGGGGAACATTTAGGAGGTGGCGCCTGGTGGGAGGAAGTGAGGTCACTGGCAGCATGTCTTATGGGAGGAAGTGAGTTCACTGGGGTGTGCCCTTGCCTGGGATATTTGGACCAGCCTCTTTTTCTCTCTCTAACTTCCTGGTGCCATGAAGGGAGCAGCTTTGCTCTATTGCTTGCTCCCACCATGATGTGCCACTTAACCAGAGGCCAAAAAGCCCACCAAAGACTGGAACCTCTGAAACAGGGAGCCAAAATACAACCTTTCAACTTGTTATTTTCAGGTATATTTCACAGACACAAGACCTAACCATAGGATGTATTAGGATATCTCTGCATTACAATCCCTTGGGGAATGTGTTTGCTGAGCCCAGCTGGATTGATTTTCACAGTTTATGCTAGCAAACAAAGATGTGAAAATGGTGTTTTCTAATATATTGATGCTAACAGATGACCTAGGGTACTTGTAAGGAGGGAGTCACTCTGTAAAGTGATTTATTAAATCTTTTTTCAAATTAGAGTAGTAATTTGGATACATTTGAATAATCTGATAAAATTCTTACAGATTACAATGTGGTCACTTGTTGAAACTAAAATATATAAGATCTGTGAGATTGTTGCTGCTATATAACACAGTAGACAATTTATAAGCAGAAATATTGATTGAAAGAATATTACAATGAATACATTAACCAACCATATAGTTTCAAAAAGAATATTGCTAGGTATGCATATTGGAGTTTCCAATTAACCTTTAAGGCTAATGCTAGTTTTTGGGTTATCTGGCTTATAAAAGCTGGGCCATTGTCAGACCCCAGAGTTAAGGGCAGGCCAAATCGGGGCACTACCTCTGAGAGGAGCTTTTTTGTCACTACAGTAGCAGATTCGGCCTTAGTTGGAAAAGCTTCTGGCCATCCAGTGAAGGTGTCCACTAGAACTAAGAGGTATTTGCATCCCCCTTTTCCAGGTCCCATGTCAGTGAAATCTATTTCCCAATGTTCTCCTGGGGAAGTTCCCTGGAGACGGTGGTGACTTTCAGTGGAGGTTCTCCCTGGGTTTACTTGGGTGCATTGGAGACATCTTTTGCTAATTTCCTTTGAAGTTTGAGATAATCTTGGGAATAAAGTATGACCTTTGGAGCAACTCAGTCAGTTTAGTTCCCCCCAAGTGAGTACCTTGGTGGGTAAGCACAATCAGTTCCCGTCCAAGGGCTTCAGGGAGCAGAATTCTTGAGTCAGGCAGTTGGTGTCACCCCTTCAGAGTTAAGGATATTTTTAGTTGTTTTGCCATGGCCAAATCAGATTTGGTATATATGGGTCTTTCTAAGGCCCTGGGGGGTAACATGGCAAAATCTGTAGTGGCCCCATTGGTTGTAGTGCCACCTCTCTCATGGTTTTATCAGTAAATTGGTTTCCTCTGGCAACTGGTGTATTGGCTGTTTGGTGTCCCTTGCAGTGAATTACTGCTACCTCTGATGGTAGCCACATTGTCACGAGGAGATCTAATAGTTCTTGTGATTTTTGATTTTATGGCCCCCAGTAGTCAGAAGACCCCATTCTTGGTAAATAGCCCTGTGAACATGGAGGATAGCAAAAGCATAACTGCTGTCAGTGTAGATGGTGACTCGCTTGTCCTTCCCCCATCTAAGGGCCTGGGTGAGGGCTATGAATTCAGCTCGTTGTGCAGAGGACCCCTTTCCCAGAGCTCGTGCCCATATTACCTGGTCTTTCATGACCACAGCAGCCCCAGCAACTCGATTTTTATCTCGTAGGTAGCTTCTTCCATCAGTGAAGAGGGTTGCATCAGGTTCTGTCAGGGACACATCTGTGAGGTCTTTTCTCAGGCAGGTAGTGGACCTAACATCTCCAGGCAGTTGTGTAGCGGCAGCTTGGGGTTGTCACAGGAAGGAGTGCGGCAGGGTTGAGGGCCTCAGTGGTCAGGAATTCAGTATGAGAAGGGTCCAGCAACAAGACTTGGTATTGAACCACTCTGGCATTTGAAAACCATCTGTCTGGAGGACTCTTTAATAGACTCTCCACTCCATGAGGGGGTATAATTTGCAACTTTGGTCCAAATGTCAATTTAGTAGCAGCAACAGCCCTTAAACAATTAGGCCATCTGGCTGCCGTTATGTCTAGCCTCTTGAAAAGATAGGTGACAGGCCATTTCCATGGGCCCAAGTATTTTCAGGTGCAGAGGTAAGAGCTTGTGTGAGGTTTTTAAATGCCTGTTTTTCTTGGTCAGTCCATACCAAACCTTCTGTGGGATTTCCTCCTGTGCAGGGGTACAAGGGCTGGGCTATCTCTGTAAACCCTAGTAACCAGAGGTGGCAATAGCCTAATGTGCCCAATAATTCATGGACTTGGCATTTAGTGTCAGGCCTGGGAATTTTAAGAATAGCTTTTGACAAGGCTCTTTTTTCTTCTGTCAGTGAGGAGTAGTCCAAATAAATGACTTGGGGCAAACACAATTGAGCCTTTTTGGCAGAGACTTGATATCCTAGTTTGGCCAGTTTTTCAGTAAATCCTCTGTGGCCTGTTTGCAATTTTTTTTTCTAATGTCTCTGGCTGACTGAGACGCAAATGTTAAATTTAAGGTGCATCTATATTCTGGTGCCTCCAGATCTATAGGGGTGTAAGTTCTGTAAGCCTCAAAAAGGTGTTCTAAGAAGGCTGACAGAGACTCAGGATCCTGGCTATTTTCATTCACCTTAGACAAATTGGTTGGTTTTCTCAATGCAGCCCTCAAGGCTCCTAGCAGAGTCTGGTGATACCGTTTGAGAGACTCCTTACCTGCTCTGGTGTTAGGGTCTCATGATGGGTGGGTCAGTAGGAAGACATGATTCAGACGCTCGGGGTTGGAGGATGGCAGACCGTCTGGACTGGGGACAGACTTTTGTCCCAAAGCTCGGGTTCTTTCTTTTTCCTCTGAGATGAACAGAGCCTGCAAAAGCTGTTGACAGTCAGACCATGGGGATTCTGAGAGAGAGACCACTCCAAGTGTGAGGGGAGCTCAAAGGGGAAGGAGAAGGGGGATGGAATAGAGGATGGGAGAGGGTTCCATCAGGGGAAGGACGGGCGACTGCAGCACAGCTTTTGGTTTGGTTTTGTCAAGTGGCGCTGTGGGTGGCAACAACAAGGGGAGTTCTACAGGGCAGAGATCTGTATTTTTGCCTACCCATGAGGGTGGGTCCTCTAGGAGATAAGCCCATGCCGGATTGTAGGGTATCTGGTCAGGATGACCTGGCTGTCCGAAGATGACCCGTCGGACCTGATAAATAAGAGACAAATTAAAAGAGCCTTTCAAGGGCTATTCCAGTTTACAGAGGGTTTAGAGTTTCCCTTGTTTGACAGAAGCTCCATAGAGGCAGCTTGTGTCCTGAAATCTTGAAAACGGTTCGAAACACATTGCAAGGGTGACATGGAAGCTGAAGCAGACTGATCCATAATGAGACAAGTTAACAGGCAGACACAGAAACAAACCTGAAACCAGTAACCAGAGACCTCTGGGCATCGTCACATCTCAGGGTCGAGTCTCGAGTCTCGAGGATGTGTTGCTTCCAACTCCTCCAAAGACTCCCAAGGGGCGCCCTGTACCAGAAACAGAATAGATCTTACCGGTAAGAAACCAGATGGCTCGTTTTTCAATAGTCCAGGAAATTTATATCTGGGGTTCAATCCTGTCGTCGAGGCCAAGGAACATCTTCTCGGGGAGTCCTCTGGCAAGGGACCCCAGAAGTCTCTTGGCTGCTTCTTGGCCCAGTAATTTAGGATCCTGGATGAGCCCCCAAATGAACCAGGTTCATGATAAAACCAAGGAGCCAGAGAGGGTGCCAATTAGAATTTAAGAGCCTTTATTAGTCAGCTGGTGACTGGACAGCAGGGCCCACACAGGGAACCACTGTGCAGTGCCAAGTGAAGGGAGAGCTAGGTATTTATGTACTATAACCATACCCCCGGTGACAATGGTTACAATTAAGCATGCATCTATGACATCCTGGTTGCCATCCCCGTTGACAATGGTTGTAATTACACATACATCTATAACATCTTGGTCCATCCCCATCAACAATGATTACAATTACACATACATTTATAACGTCCTGGTTGGCATACCTGCTGGGGCATGGTGTACCAAACAGGCCTGAGAATATGGAACTAAGTTACATTCTCAAGGGGGGGGGTAGTCTCACAAGCAAGGGAGTGGGGAGGTACAGACAGGGTTCAGTAGTTTTTCTATTATGTCAGTTGACAACAAGAACCAAGAAAGTCTGAGCAGTAGCTGCATGGCCTGGGTCTACAGCCCCGTGGTCACTCAGTGCATCCCAGACCCTGGGTTCTGGGGGGGCCTGGCTTTTCTGAGCGTTTCTATATTGGCTCTTCCCTCAGCTTTCGTTTGTCTACTGAGTCTCTGTGCACACCTGGCCTGTCCCTGAAGGCCTGTTGCCTCATGGCAGTAGGGATGGTGGGCCTGGTTCTGGTGGAGACCCATTTGCAGCTCAAGCTGGTCCCTTCTGGAATCTGATAGCTGCAGCTCTGGGCCCAGCACATGCTCCTGTTCCACAGCTTTCTTGGTTATTTTTCTCTCATTGCTGTGACAAAATACTTGACACCCAAAATTAAGGAATGAAAGGTTTATTTAACTCACAGTTTGTGGAGGTTTCAGTCCATAATCAGCTGGCTCCAAGGCAGGGTGGCATGGCACAGGGGCAACACTTCAAGGCTGAGGAAGACAGCAAAAGCAGAAAGAGCAAAAAAGTGGGGCAGAGGGCAGAGCAAGCCTTTTCTCCTCCCTTATATTGTAAGCAGGCTACACCCCTGGGCTGGGTGTAGCACTCACACCATCTCTGTGCCCTTCTCCTAAATAGGCTGAAGATATTTACAAAGTAAGGACCCTGGCCCCCTGCTAAATCACTTAGTTAAATTCCCGACCTTCTCAAATGAATATAATGAACACATCCTAGAGCAATAATGGTTCCTCCACTACACCCCAGGAGTTAGAGATGCTGAGTTACTTAGTTAAGCTTCTAGTTGACACAATGTGTCAACCATAACAACAGTGGTGGGGGCTCCTGTCCTTCAGCCTATCCTAAGGACCATGGAGGTTGTTGCCCTGCCCTGAGAGGTCAGAGCTCTTGCTCTGGTGTGGCCAGAGCAAGGGTCTGGACAATTCTGTGACTTTTCCTTGGTAGCTGCATCAGAGCATCCCTTTGTTAAGGCAGTGGGTGGCCAAGTGAGCACCAGAAGGAGGAGCCTTCAGTCAGATGGATCTTCCCCACCTCTGAATTCCTAGGCTGCAGCTCAGCGAGAATTTTAGAAAATCCTTACTGGAGTCCAGTGGCATCTGTCCCAGGCAAGCATGTGCTGGTTGCTGTCTCTCATTGAAGATGCTCATCACTTCTTAGAGATGACATTATATAGTTGCCTCAACCTCAAACCTCTGAGAGGTTCAGGAAAAGGTGTAAAGCTAAATATATATGAGCTATATATACATGTAATATATATTATATGTAATATATGTAGGTAGATAGTATATTTTGTTCTCTAAGCTTTAATTCTAATTTTTCTGTCTCTTTCTTACCCATTTTACCTACCATTCAGCTTATCCTCCTGTTATCTGAAGCACTCTCCACCTGTGGTCCTCATCTGAACTCCAGGAATCTCTGTGCCCTAAGCAGGTCATACACTTGCTACATTTGTTTCCAGTTTCCATTCTTTCTCCTGAATCTGAAAATGTTCATTGTATCCAAATTTTCTGGGAGTTTATAGGAGGCGGGTGTAAGGAACAGCAGGAGTCAGAGACCAGAAGAAACTACCATACTTGTGTAAAACCAGCATGGTGTGGAATTTATTATACCCAGGTCAGGGCAGACAGAGGGTGTTAAGTCTGTGTGTGGGGGGGGGGTTAGAGAAAAGTGGAGATTTTTTTTAATAGAGCTTGGATAAGAGGAGTTAAGTGAGGAGACCAGTCAAATGACCTTAGGTGTGGGCAAACATTCATGGTCAAAGTTCTCTGGTGCCTCAGTGGTCAAACTCCTTGGGGTGTCCAGTGCAAACGTATAGCTGTTTTTGGGTGTCCTGGTGCTTGGAAGGTTCCATGCTCAGTCTTATCTTTTCTTCATGACATTCTGTCTGGTGTTTGCCAAGGGGAGCAGCGCCAGTTCTGAGCTGGGTTTTCTCTGAGAACAATGCCAATGCTGACAAACAGGTTGAGTGCTGGAAAGTCCGGCCCAAGTCAAGCCTGACAGAGGGTTTTCAGATAACATAGATTACTGCATTGCAGAATTTGGAAGCTCCCAACTGGTCTGAGGGGAGATTAACTACACTTTCAGAGTTTAGAAGCCTTCTTCCTTAGAAATTCTTGAAGAATGAGGGAGTAAGCCAAGGAAGAAAATAGGGCTCTACCCTAAGAAGAGCATTGAAAGATCAAGAAAGCTCAAAGTGTGGCTCAGTGGGCTTCAGTTCCATCCTGAGGATTGAAAAAAAATCTCAACAAGGATGATGACAACAGGACCAGCCTGAAAAAGTCAGGGTAAACTGAGGCAAGAGATGGGAAGTTGTCATAGGGAGTGCTTTAGGGCAAAGGAAGAATTCAAAAGAATAAATTTGATGATAGGCTTCCTGAAAAATAATTAGATAAAGGCAAAAATGTGAGAAAAGGGGACACAATAAAAATTCTGGGAAAAAATGCTGAACCAAAAATTCACGGTTCAAAGAAAATATGAGATAAAGGTAAAGCTGGTATCATCCTCAGTTTACACAGCCTGCGTTTTCCCATGCTGCTAGTGTTGTTAGGAATACAAGTCAAGATTCAGTCAATTTAGTAATGTTATTCAGTTAACCAATTCAGAAAAAATAGTGAAAGCTGAAATTTTTTAAAAAAACTTATTACAGTAAAATATGCATTACCATTAGTACCCCTCAAAATACTTCTCATCACTTGAACATACTTACCCCATCACTCTTACCACTTTCTGATGCTGTCCTGGAGGCTGTCTTCCACGGCTTTAGTTGTGCTGTCATGGCTGCCTCAATGTCCTGAATCGATTCAGAATGTTTAGCTGTCATGGCCAATTTGATTTTGGGAAAGAGTCAGAAATTCCTCAGTGCCAGATTTGATACATTAGTGAATGAAGGCATGCCATAATGGGTTTTTGTTTGTTTGTTTGTTTGTTTTGTTTTTTGTACCAGGGATCAAACTCATGACCTGGTGCTTACCAGGCAAGCACTTAAACTGCTGGACTAAATCCCCGGCCTCTGCCATAGTGTTTTTACAAGGCTGCCTTTCCATTGGATGGCACTGGGTAGCAGCATTCACTGAATTCTTGATCACAACTCATAAAAGATATACATGACAGAATACTTCCAGAACTGCTTCAGAAAGTGGCAAGAGCAATTGCAAGTGTGTTCCAAGCAAGGGAGAGTATTCTGAGGCGGAGTAATGGCAATGTGTCTTCTTGTAATCAACTTTTTAATTTAAAGATTCACAGTAGAATTTGATCACCCCTTGTATATTTCAAAAGAGGATTTTGAATGCTCTCACCTCAAAGAAATGATATGAGCATAAGGTTATAAACATGGTAATTACTCTGATTTGATTATTATATGGTGGAAATAAATCAAAAGAGCACACTGTATCCCATAAATCTGTACAATTATATGTCAATCAAAAATAAAAATACATAAGAGCTAAAAAGTAGTAATAAATATTGCAATGGGAGAAGAGAAGATGAGGAGTAGTGGGAAGGGGGACTTGATCCAAGTTGCTAGTTCAGCCCCTCCCCAGTGTCATAGTCAGGACTGTGTTGCAGGAGGTAAGGAGGAGTGAGTAGAGGCCAAGCTGGTTCTGGTGGCAGGACAAGGGCCTCATCCTCTCCACAAAGCACTTTTAATTGTTTTTTCTCTTTTCTTCTTGGACAGCTGAAGCTGCTTGGCGTGGTGGCAGTGGATGACAGTGGCCTGGCTAAGCACTCCTGCCCCATGCTTGGCCCCCGGGGTGTAGCTGCTGCCCTGGAACACAGCCAGGCGCCTCTTTTTTAGCAGTCCAGCCCAGGCTGCCAATACCACAGCTGTGGCTTCAGTAGACACCCCATGACTGCTGCAGAAGACTTTGCTTTGGCTGTGGTAGCCACTCCTTCTCATCCCAGCCCAGGTAAGCCTCCAGCCATGCACTGTTCCCCTTTACCCTGAGTGTAGGTCCTAATGAAGCCTCTTCAGGTGATTTACTTTACCCATTCGGGATTTCTATCTCAAGTAGCCAGGCTGAGCTGATTGCTAACAGCTGGTAGCACCAAGGGCTGCTAGCCCCGAGGATGGTTAGCAGCCAGAGAGCTGTCAGGAGCTGCAGGAGAACCTGCTGGGGAGCTGCCAGCTTTGGCTGTTAGGAGAACGTCAAGGAGAGCAGCTAATACTAGGGGAGGGGAGCTGTTGGCACTCAGATCTGCAGGTACTGCCTATCCATGATTTCCAACCTAACCAAGCAAAATAACCCTCAGCAGATTAACAACAATGGACTCTGAAACTATGTGGGCTGTGCATGGAGGGGAGTGTGCAGGATGCTTCTCTGTGTACAGGCTCTGTTTGTCAAGGAAAACAATGGAGTAGCACTGGTTTGGAACACTTAGAATAGAGTGGAGAGGCCACTGATCACTGGCTGTCAGACACAGCAGCAGCAAATCCACCCCCTTACTACCCAGCAATGAAGCTGACCTTTGCACTGAGTCAAATCACTGAATCCTGAAATATCATCTATCAACCTTTGCTGATCTTCCGTACTGGACCCCTTTCCCAAACTACCCAGAGACTGAGACCACACCCAACCCTTTTCTCACTCCATAGCTTAACTGCTGCCAGCACAATCATAATTTCTAACTGACAAATGCTGCAATTTCCAATGCCTTTGCAGTTTAGAACTGTAAATACAGCTGCCATGATTTTGTAAGACCTCAGAGCATATTTTCAATCCTAATTAGCCCCAGATAAATGTAATTTATTTTGATCTCCATAGGTTTATTTTGTTTCTAGTAAATATCTTATACATACATTATTTTGACAAAAAATAAAAGTTTAGGAGAACTAATCTACACCATACTATTCATCAACAGCATTTACATAGTTAATGTGGGTAACACAATGTTTAAAAAAGATAAAAAGAAGATACAGAAGCAGAAATAGAATGTAGGGAGGAAGGAGAGATTTTAACCCTAGAGGCATAAACTTGGGTCCAGTGGACTCATTCCTTAACTTCTACTGTATATTTGCACTTTAGCATTATTGTTGCTGGCTGTGTGTCTCAGTACCTTCCCTTGAGGGATACAGGAAGCAATCGATGTGTTTATCTATTTGGTAGGATGAACAGCAAGGACTCTGCACATGTGCAAATGTGTCAAAACAGGATTTGAACCCACCTAAATGCTACATCTGTTTTGTGTATGTTTACCTGAGCATCATAGAGGGTCCAACAGACCCATATCACTCCAGGATTTGTTAAAAAATAAAATAAAATTTTCTTTTGGTTTTTCTGGTAGAAGTGGCCCAATTCAGTACAATGGCACATGAAAAACCAGACTTGCAAGTTTTGGAGGAGGTCAAAAGTGAATCATCAGATTACTCATGCATGGATGAAGAAGATGATCTATTATGGTAAAATACATGCTTTCATAGCAGAAGAGTGATATGGGTGAATGATGATGATGATGGTGGTGATGTGATGATGATAACTCTGATGTTGGTCATGTCAGCCAAAGTTCCTGTGACAGTGAAACAGAGCAAGAATTGACTGATACAGACACAGGGAATGTAGACCTCCTTGATTAAGATGATGAAGAAAACAGCAGTGTGAGTACATATTTGACTAACTGAAATGTTGCAAAAAATGGTCACACAACCAAATGGGATGACCCAATGTTAGAATTAGATCTGAAAATATAGTGAAGGTCTCGGCAGTGATTAAACATTTTGAACTGAATGCCAGCACTGCTATTCAAAGTTGGAAATTCTAACAGACAAAATGCTATAAGATACTATGAAATAAACAAAGGTTGAAATGCAATGAAACATTCTGTATACACTAATAGCCATATTAAAAAATGTGTTTATTATTGCACCCCACTAGCTGAACTGAAAGCATTCATAGGTCTGCTATACTTAGGGATTTCTCATGGTGATCGCAGGAATGTCAAAGACTTATGGAAAATTGATGGGTCAAAATATGGCATAAAAATTTATGCCCTTGTAAATGTGAAGACTTATTATGTTTTTAATGTAGATATTTATCCTGGAACTTAGCTACCAGTAAGGTCCTTATTCATACTGCAAGAAACCAAATGATGCTGTGAACAGACTCATTGCTCTCATCTCCCAAATTAATTGGAATGTGCCATTCAACAATTGGTCTGCCAGTTTCCAATTGGTGTTACATTTGCGAACAGAGCACAAATTGACCAGCACAGGGACTGGACTCAGGGACAAAGCAGAAATTCCAAATGAAATGTTGCAATTTCAAAACAGAGAATTGTATAGTTCAATCTTTGAATTTCAGAAAGATATAACATTCGCCTCGTATATGGCAAAGAAAAGTAAACTGGTGCTGCTGATGTCAATGCTTCACCATGATGGAAATATTGATAAGGGAATCCTCACAAAGCAGAAGCCTCAGATGGAAACTTTCTACAACAAAACCAAACATGGAGTAGATGTTGTTGGTGAGTTATGCAGCAACTATGATTGAAACACAAAGTATTGGCAGTGCCTGACAGTCCTCAGGGATGTAGGTGAAATCTCCACATTCGTTTTCTAAAGGGGCAGCAAAAATCTGACATATGTAAGAATAGTTGAAAACACAGGAATGGCACAGTGTATATTTGTAAAGGAATTCCTCTCCAAAAAATAAAAAGGAAGACAGACAAAAAAATCAAACAAAAATAAAAGCATTTTAGAGCGTGTCTTCAAAGGAAATATTCTGCCAAGAATTTCTTAACCTTTAATCCTGAAACACTTAGATACCTTAAGGAAAGAGTAGCACTTACATTTTTTCCCCCTAGACATAACACTTCAGTAGTTAGAAATATCTACCTTAAGGGTCCAAAACTCTTTTCTCAAAAGTCTCTCACCTATCCTAATGGGCCATCAGGGACCACAAGGGAGAGCACGGTGGACCCCAGACAGCCCAGGGCTGTCAGAGGGTTAGGTTTATTTTTGTGATTTTTCCTGTTAAGTACTCATTGTTTAGTAAAATAAAACTCATAAAATTATAATTAATAATTCATCTTAACTGTGGAAGAACCTTCCATTGCACAAGACCTGGTAAGAAACAGAGAATAGTGTGAGCTACTAAGCACTTTCTGAAAGAACAAAGTATTCTAGTAAATTATTAACGCATTGCTTTGTTCTCAGAAAAGGAGTTTGGGAAGGAACCTGATGAGGGAGAGGGGCAGATTGAAAAGCAGCAAAGAATCTCATAAAATGCTCAAGTATTTTTCCTGAAGGGAAGGAGCCAACCAACGCACAGGAAAAGTTTGGAAAAACAGCATCACAGTGAGTTGCATGACTAAAGAAAGAGGACACTAACATTCATACACAGCTGTGTGCAGCACAGTGTAGGCTCAGGCACCCAGTGCCCAGCTGTCTGCTCCCACAGTGGCCAGGTCAGCTGTGGTGATGGCAGTGGCTTGCAGGAAGCTCCACTCTAGCCTCAGCACCACCCCTAATGTGGTGACAGTTGTGATGGTACAGGCGTTGAAAGCTTGCTATTTGTTAGATACTGTTCTAAACACTTCATATCCATCACTTTATCTTGGCTTTTCAACAACTACCTTTGGGAGGTGCTACACCACCCATTTAAGATGCAGGACCTGCAAACCAGGAGCTAGGAATGTAAGCAAGCACTGAATTTGGCTTAAGACATGTACAAAATCACCATTGTAGTCACAATGCATCTAGCCTGATTTCCCAGTGTGCCCTCAAATAGAGCAACTCACTTAGGAATTTATAGCTACTAGTTTGGGGAGCATTTTCTCTTATTTGTCAAGTAGGTCTCCAAAATTAGTCACTTTCTCAGGAAAATAATTACTTAACCCTTTGCCCTCCCTGCATGTCTCTTGTTTGTAGCTGATGTTCTGGCAGTTTCCTCCATTTTCCTCTAGCTACCAAAAGACCCATGCTCTCATGCTGATCCAAGCTCCTAGGGATAGAGGGAGGTCCATCCTCCCTAGTGATGGTAGACAAAAAAACCAGGAAGAAAGCAAAGTGGAGCAAGCCAAGTGTCCCTCAGATTTCTTGTGTGGGACCTGGAGTGGTACCCTGCCTCCAATTTCCAACAACTTCTGGCATCCAGCACCGATAGTGTGTCTGTGCCATGTGCTTATCTTCAGACAGGATGGGTCCATTCTACTTTACTTTCATTCAAATATTACTCACTGTGATGCTTTCCTCTGCACACTTTGTGCTTATAAAGCCATGACTCTAGTGGTTTAGTCCTTGGAAGTCTGCATCAAAGAAACTCTGCCTCAGTGGAAAGAGATGTCATACTAAATGCTTGAGTTTTTTCATTCTGTGAAAAGAACATTGAATCCACTGACCATTTTTGCAATTCATCCACATTTTCCCTTCAGTTTATACTTAGGTGAACATAGGGTTTATCACAAACCAGCAGGGGCACCGTTAATAATTGTGTTGAGACAATTGCGTGGGTCAAGGTTTGGTGGGGAGGCAGAACCACTCTTAGTGCATGGAATCAGGAATGAATCATTGGAACCAGACCCATGTGGTTCTGGGAGATGCTTAAGTCCACACCAGATGCCTTTAGTCTCTGGTGCTGGCTGGAATCCAGTGGGCAGCAGTCAGACAGGGAAGCTGAAGGTCAAGAGGGCAAAAATGGAGGCCATGTCTGATTCTCTTCTCCAAGTGCAAACTTGAGGGCTTGAGTCCTTCCTGAGCCTTTCTTTCCATACAGAACTGCACACATGTTCTAGGGGCTGGTGAGACCAGGCGGCTGCTCCAGTGCCAAGTGCAGGATGTGCAACAGCACAGACCCCAGTGTTCCTCAGCACTTCAGAGCACAACCTTGCGGCACTCTGCC
>RJWT010031499.1:0-14367 GCA_004365215.1 Cuniculus paca | reverse complement strand
TTGTTTTATTGCTATGTTATCTTTATGAATTCTTATTTTTTTAATTTAATTTTATATTATATTTGCCCATTTCTTTTGTATTGTTATTGGTGGTATGGTGTTTTGCTTTCATTTTTTTTTCTTTTGCTTACTTGTACATGCAGTTTATGTTTGTGTTATTGTTCCTGTGGTTTGTTTTCTCCTTTGAGTAGTACTGGAGATTAAAGTTTTAAGCAAAGGCTGGACATTAAGAATACTCTCATGAGCCAGGTGTGGTGGTGCATGCCTATAATCCCAGTACTTGGGAGGCTGAAGCAGGAGGACTGATGCAAATTCAAAGCCAGCCTGCACTGCATAGTGAGAAATTGTCTTAAAACAAACAAAAAAGAAAACCCTTATGAAGGTAGAAAAACAGTAGAAGAAATGTGCATCTCGAAAGATGTACAAATCTTAACACAGGAACACAAGAAATATGAAAATTAAGTCAATATAAGTCTTCCAAAGATTCGCAACTCTTTAGTAACTGAATCTAAATTTATCAAAGTAGATGAAATGCCAGACAAACCATTCAAAAGATAATTTTTAAAAAACAATCAAATGAGTTTAAAGGTGGAGCAAATAAATAGATGAAGGAATTAAAGAATTTAATAGCAATTAAATAAAGAAAAACTCTAAAAGAAACAAAGAGAAATCTTGGAAATGACAAGCTCAATAAGTCAAATAAATCTTCGGTTTAAAGCCTCATAAAGACACTAGATCAAGTAGACGAAAGAATATCAGTAAAGATAAATTTGATGAATTATCACAATCAGAGAGTAATAAAATATATTATAAACAGAACATCCAAGAACTATGTGTCACAGTTAAGGGACCAAACCTATGAATAATCAATTTAGATGAAGGAGACAAGATAGAGACTAAAAGCACAGAAGTATATTCACTGAAATCATAGCAGAAAATCTCCCAAATCTAGGGAAAGACATGTAAACCTAGAATCAGGAGTTTTTAGAAACCAAAATAGACATAACTAGAAAAGAATATCTCTACATAATATCACTGTTAAACTGCCAAATGTACTAAACAAAGACATGCTATTGAAAACTGTCAGCAAGAAGTGCCAAACATTTGTGTATGCAAACCAAACATAAAAACAGCAGATTTCTTAGCATAAACTCAAAGGTACAAGAAGACATAGTAATAGGTACTTCAATTATTGAAAGAAAGTAACACTGACTTGGATTACTGTAGCTAATAAAGTTATTTGTCTAAGAGTGAAATATTTCAATATTTTAAATTAAAAAATCGTCCAAGGTGAGTGTCTCTGTTACTTTTCTCATTGCGGAGACAAAATACTCAATACTCAAAGGAGGAAAGGTTTATTTTGGCACACAGTTTGTAGAGGTTTCAATTCATAGTTAGTTGGCTGTAAAGCAGGGTGGCTTGGGAGAGGAAAATCACAGAGAAAAAAACAGTCCATGGTAAAGCAGGCTAAGCAGAAGGCAGTAAAGCAATGAATGAGCAGACCACCTTCTTTTTGTCCCTTTATATTCCATCCAGTCTACCTGCCTTTTGGGTGGTGCCAGCCATACCCAGAGTGGGGCACTCTTAATCACAGCATCACATGCCCTACTTCAATCACCTTCAAAAAGCCTCACCTATGACCACATGAGAGAGAATGCATGTTTGGAAGAACATCTAGATACAAGACATAGCAATAAGTATAAACTAAAGGAATTAATTACCCCTGAACAAGCATTATAGAAATTACTTAAAGGAATCTTACACACAGACAAGGAAGCAAGAAAAATACAATCACAAGACAATGAGAAAGAATAAACCTTATTAGAAAAGTAAACAAAAAATGAGAATCATTAAAGAATTAATCATGAGTAATTTAGCAGACCATCAAACTTCTGAAATAAACCAGGGACAAAGAATTAAATATACATTATTCAAAATAACCAGAAGTAAAACATTAAAATGACAAGAACTAGGGAACTTCTTTCAATAATATCCTCGAATGTAATTAATCTAAATTCTATAATTAAAAGAAATGGATTAAAACACAAAATCCAACAAGTTATGATTAGGATTAGAAAAAAAATCCAACAGGTTGCTGCTGCCAAAAACTCACCTCACTGGCAAAGATTCACAAACTGAAAATGAAAAGACAGAGAATGACGCTCCAATCAAATGGAATCTGAAACTAAACATTAATAAATATACTCATAGTTGGTAAAATGGACTTCAAGCCAAATCAGTCAACAGAGACAAAAACATCACTAATTTTTGATAAAGGCAACAATTCATCAAGAAGATACAGTGAGTGTGTATGTATCAAATGTTGGGGGATCCAAATTTAAACAAACACTGCAGAATAATGTGAGAGACAGGCCCTCACATAACAATACTGGGGACTTTCACACTCTGCTCTTAAAGATAGGTAGGTTTCCCAGACAAAAATTTCAACACAGAAATATCAGTTAAATTAGTATGTCAAAGACTTAGGAGATATAGTTCACTCAACAGCCTCATGATGCACATTCTTTTCATTGGCACACAGAATTTTCTCTAAGATAGGTCACATTTTAGGCCATAAAGCATATTTTAGTAAATAAAAAATTGAAATAATATCTTGCATCTTATGAGGCTATATGAAATAAAACTAGCAATCAACATCAAGAGAAAATTCAGAAAATATAGAAACATATGGGTATTGAACAATATATTTTAAAATGAGCAGTAGATCATTGAAGAAATCAAGGAAGTATTTTAATATTTCCAGAATCAAGTAAAAATGAAAACACAATATCCTGGAACTTACTGGATGCACTGAAGGATGTTCTACGAGGAAAATATACAGCTCTACTTGTCTATATTACATATTCAGTGAGATCTCAGATAAATAATGTAATAATGCATCTTAAGTTCTCAGAAAAATAGGAATAAACCCAACCAGGAATAAACCAGGAATAAACAAGGCATATCTTGTTTTCAAGGACTGGAAAAAATATTGTCGACATGGTAAAGACTTCTACAAATTCTTGGCAATCTCCATCAAAATATCAGTGACATTTTTCACAGAACTAGAACAAAAAGCAATTCTAAAATTCATGTGGAAGCACATGGGGCTTACAACAGCCAAAGCATTCCTAAGCAAAGAAAAATTCACATTGGAGACATCACAATACTCAATTTAAAATAAAAAGTATACTATTGACATACACATTGACATGTAGACTAATAGATTAAAACAGAAGACCCAGGAATAAACTCATGCAGCATCAAGAATCTGATTCTTGACACAGGATTCAAAAACATAAGGTGAAAAATAGCTTCTCCAGCAAATGGCTTGAGAAAACTAAACACATACTCTAGAAGTTTGAAACTAGATCATTATTCTCATCCTGTACAATAAAAATTCAATGTTGAATATCTTCATGTAAGTAGACATTAATGTAAGACCTGAAACTTTTAAATTATTAGAGGCAAATAGAGGAAATACTTGGAGATATTGGTAATGATTTCCTGAACAGAATTCTAGTAGCTCAGGAAATAACAGTAAGAACTAACAAGTGAGATTACATCAAAGCAAAAAGCTTCAACACAAAAAGAAAAAAATGAAAACAAAGTAATGGCCAGTCCACAAAATGAAAGAAAATCCTTTTTTCTATGTTCATCTCACAGTGTATTAATATACAGAATAGAGTATTCAAACAATTCAATACCAAAAGTTCAAGTGATTCAACCATTAACTGGGTGAATGAGTTGAATACACATTTCTCTAAAGAAGATGTACAAATGGCAATAATTACATGTGAAAATGTTTAACATCTTCAGCCATAGGGAAAATGTAAATCAAAACTACACTGCCATTCTATCTCACCCCAACCAGCATGACTATTATCAAGAAAAAATATTCTGACAAGTGCCTTCCTGGCAAGCACAAGGTTCTGAGTCAATTCCTGGTACCAGAAAAAAAAAAATCCGGTTAAGATGTCTGGAAAAGGAACCTTCTACATTGTTGATGGAAATGTAACAGTACAGTCATTATGGAAATCTGTGTGGAAGTTCCTCAAAAGCTAAAATTAGAGCTAACACATGGTCCTTCTGTGCCCTTTATGGGTATATATCTGAAGGAATCAAAAGCAGAATACAGCCAAGGTAACTGTATACCCATGTTTATCACAGCAGTATTGACAATTACCAAATTATGAAATCAGCATACATGCCCATAAACAGATTAAAGGATAAAGAAAATGTAATTTATATACATGATGGAATATTATTTAATCATGAAGAAGTATGTAATCATATAATTTGCAGGAAAATGGATAGAATAACAATAAATCCTCATTTTAAGCAAAATAAGTAAGAATCAGAAAGACAAGCATCAATTATTTTTGTATATGTGGAATCCAGGAAAACAAAAGACTGAAAAACGATGTGAAAGTAGAAGTTGAGCTATTAAGGAAGAAGAATGGGGCACAGAAGGGGTAGGGGAAGAGTGGGTTATAGGAAGGGTGGATATGATCAAAGTAAGGTATGTGCAAATATGCAAATATCAGGGGAAACCTATTACGTTGTTCAGTTATTATGCACTAATAAAAATGAAAAAGTATTAAAATAAAGTTTAAAAAATGAAATATGCTTATGAATATTGGAGGAGGGCAAGGCATTGCAACAAACTTCTATTGTCTCAGAACTCTGGGAGGCTGAGGCAAGAGGATCCCACATTCGAGTCCAGCCTGGGTAAATTACCAAATTAGTGAGACCTTTGCATGAAACAAAAAATATTAAAAAAAAGGACCTAGAATGTAACTCAGTGCAGAGGTCTTGGGTTGCATCCCTGCTACCAGAGTGGGGAGAGGACAAGAGTAAACAGACATTTGTTTAAATAGTAGGATCAACACATACTTTGTGACTTCTCAACTAATTATCTTTCCTTTTGAAGATGATGTAGCTTAAATTTAATTTTATGTTCATTATACAGAGAAAAATTTCAAAAGGCAAAATAGAACAACAGGTGAACTTCAATTAATTAGCAGTTAATATTTTATTGTGCTAGATATTTAGGGACAACAAAATAATAAAAGTAAGCAAGTTCCCATGATAATAAAAGTACTTGCTACATATTTAAATGACTGATATAATTTGAAGGAATTTCCTGTATTTGGTACAATTGCGTTCTAGAGTTTTATGTTACTTTTAAGATGTCAACAACTAAAGTACCTGTTATGGTTTGTACATTGTGTCAACTTGAGAAGTCTAGATGCTTAATTAAGAAACTCAGCAGCTCTACATCCTGGGGTGTAAAGAACAATCACTGTGTTGATTTGAGAAGGTCAGAACTTTAAGTGGTTCAGCATGGGGCCAGGGTCCCTAGTTTGCAACATCCTCGGTTTGTAGCATCCTCATCCTGTGCAAGAGGAGTGCAGGAAGATGGTTTGAGTGCTACATCCAACCCAGGAGAGTAACCTGCATACAATAAAAGACAAAGGAGGAGGTACTGGTGGCTGCTTCTTCGGAGGAGCTCCAGTCTTTGCCTTCAGCTTGGACGTCGTCTCCTGGCTTCTGGCACAGACTGTTTAGCTTCTGCCTGGGACTCTCCAGCCTTTGTCATAGACTCTCCAGCCTTCATTGTAGACTCTTCAGCCTTCATCATAGACTCTTCAGTCTTCATCATAGACTCTTCAGCCTTCGTCATAGACTCTTCAGTGTTCCATCGTAGACCCATCGGCCTTCTGATATGGACTTGTACAGGACACTGCAGTAAGCTCCAGCCCTTGGGCTGGACCCTTTAACCTCTAGTGTGCAGACACCCTCTGTACGCTCCCTCCTTCAACTTTGTGGCTGACCATTGTAAGCCAATCTTGTAATTTCTTATACAGTTGTCTATCTTGTATTGTATCTGTTTCTCTAATAAACCTTGACTGATAAAGTACCCATGAAACACCACTTTGCAGAATATTGTAGATTTTATGAAAAAACAGCCATAATATGACCATCTTGAAAAACATATTTTTCAGAAACATTTCCATATTATACTATTAGATGGATATGCAACTACCTACTTGATTCCAGTATGTGAGACTATTCCAGGAATACTCTGCTAAGTAATAGTACTCAAAAAGTTACTATAAATTTAAAATTATTAATATCTCTAATTTTGTCTTTTATAACAAATTTTAGTTTTAAAAGTAAAATTTTAAGTTGACTCTTTTGTAGATCTCCTAATAAAAATAATTTATTGATCAACAACTACAAATAAACACATTTAATGTTATGTAATTTTAATTATGTTAGAGCTTCCTCCTACTTAATTTCTTTTTTAAAATTCATTGTTGTATATTGTCTTCACCACTGATTCCCTGAAACCCATCTGGTTGTAGATTACTGGATGTTGGGAACTATTTGCCTTGCTTTACCCCATAGGAAATTCTCCTGGAATGCTGATGCCTCTCAGCAGACAAACATCGGTGTACATCCAGGTCCCAGGGGGCAGGTGCAGGTCCTCTTCATTTCACTAAACTAGGAACTAAATAAAATAAAGACTTTAAAAGTTGTTCCTGGTTATTGAGTACTAACTTCACGCTTGTATTAATTATTACACAGTGTTTGAAATTTCAGATTTTTATTATTCTATCATCCACAGTTTTTACTGCTCTGGTTTGGATCAGATTTGTCCCTGGAGTTCATGTGCTGGTTCTTTGGCCCCCAAGTGACTATACAGAGAAGTAGTGGCACCACAGGAGTTTGACCCCGCTGGGAGGTGATTAGGTCAGGGGGCGCTATATTCATGAATGTGTTCATCTCTTTCTTAAGACACTGTTTGCCTCCCTTGTGCATTACACAGATGCCATTGCTGTAAGGGCCTCTTTCCCTTCACCTTCTACACACTGAGTTGATAACATGATGCCCTGCAGAGACAATGCTGGCGTCATGATCTTACATTTTTATCCCTCAGAATTTTTTCTTTTTTTTTTAAAAGTATGTTGTGATTAGTTGCCATAATCATTTTACACTTGCTCAAGAATGGCATTCATACAGGAAAGTGCACAAATACTAACATATAATGAGATTCTTTCTAATAATATAGTATATTTTGAAGGATGAGTAAAAAATTGCAATGGTTGCGGACAAGGGAAAAAACCTGATATTATACTCTGAATTAGAGTTGTAGCAATGGAAAAGGTAAAGTTGTGCTTACACCATATCAAATGGGGGTGGGGGAGAGGCATAAGAATGTGATAGAATAAATAATGCTTAATGCAATGGTGTCAAAGGAGATATCTAGTTCAGATTCCCTGCAATTTCTTTAAGTTTAGATATTGATGTCAATTTCCCTAATGCTCAGTTGTTTAAAAGAGAAAAGTGAACATAAGTGAAATTCTAAAGCTCAAAGAAGTTCCATTGTAGCAGCCTCTAATAGCACAATTGTCACTACCAGCCCCTAACAGAAATCATAAACCCAAATAGGACCAGTGGTTCTTCCCTCTCCCGTTTGACTTTCTGATCCTATGAATAAGGGATGATAAAGGTAATTCTTTCTTTTTAATTTTTTAGTTAATTTATTGTCACTTTAGTTATATAAATGTGTGAGGCGTTAGGGTCAGGGATTAGCTCAATGAAAGAGACCTTACCTAGTATGAATGAGGCCTTGGGTTTAAGCTCTAATGCTACAAGGAAACAAAGGAAATCTAAACCAAACAAGAAAACCCTCAACATTTATCAAGTTTGGTGCAATAACTTGATACATGAATAAAATGTGTAATGACCCAATCAGGCCTTTCTATCTCCTTAAATATTTCTTAACTGGGCGAGGGAGATAGCTCAGTGGCACAAGCTCCTGCCTGGCAAGTGCAAAGTCCTGAGCTTCACCCTGGTACAAAAAAAAATTCTTAAGTTTTATTAACACATGATAGTTGTCTGTGTTTGTGGAATATACTGTCATATATTGAGAGCAGTTCATTTTACTGACATCTGGGGAAGGTGACACTGCCATCTACAAATCATTTTTGCTGTGGGAATGGACAAAACTGAACCCATGGGGAGGGCATGTAACTGTGACTCCATGACTTCTGTTCACTCAGCTGCTACTGTTGAGATCTTTATCAGTTCATTATCAACTTCACCATCTATTCAGACTCAGAATTTAAAGAAGTCTAAAATAGAAGACATGTAGGCCTAGTGTGGTGCTGCATGCCTGTTTTCCAGCTCTCAGAAATCTGAGGCAGAAGAATCCCCAGGAGTTGCAGGGTAGCCTGGGCTACGTAGTGAGTTCAAGGCCAACCTGAACTATATAATAACACCCTGTCTAAAAATAAACATAAAATTAAATAAGAGACATTAACCTCAGGATCATTTAGAAAACCCAGAATATGGGCTTTCTGCTCTTTCTCATGCTTTATTTCAAGTCAGTCTATTCTGTTTTCATCCTTTTCCATTGCTTTGACCTCTTCAATATGCAGTTCTTTCTCATTCCTTTTGAAGTTCCGTTGTTACACATAAAAAGTACATTTCCATAAGATGTAAAATAAGAGGCCATTGTAAGTGCTCAGGAAATATTATGAAATGGCTTTCATCAAATCATTTTTTGGTGTTTTCAAATTCTTAAATTTCTATTTGGCATAATTAAGGACTAATATGAATATCATGAGCATGTCTCTGTAGATAAAAATCATACTGTGTTTGATTTATTTTAGCTAAAGTAAAATCTATTGTCATAAAAGTATGATAGCCAGGCAAGTAAACATATGCAAAAATATACACTCACATATTAGTAAACAAGTAATAAACCACAGACAACTATTTAAAAAAGTTTTCAAGTTATTGAGTCATGTATTTCATCCAGTAATCTATAACTAAAGTAGAAGAGACAATTAAGATGATAAAATCCAATAGTTACTTCTTTTTAAATATGGCCAAGTTTGTTCTACTTTCATTTTCTTTATACTTTATGAATGCATAATTAATCAGTACCTTTAGGAAAACGTTGCCACAGCATTAGCTATATTACTAGCCAAATCATTTTAACATCAAAGAACATTAAAATTATTGACATACATGAGGTATCTGTTAAATCATAAACTGAATGCCAGTTTCAGCAGTTACCCAAATACTTCACATTGAAATATCTAAATCTGAGGCAGATACTTTAAAATGTAGAGCATGATATTTTATCCAAATATAGATGTCTCTTTGTACTAGAATGCACATTTTAAAACTACTATACTGAAGAGTAAAATTTTTGGAGACAGATTCATCCAGAAGTGACATTCATCTAATTTTAAGAGTATTTGTTTCCTTAAAGTTAGTGTTTGCTAAAATGGTTTGTGTATTCATATAAAATTGCTTTCTATGTCCAAGACATTAAGAATAAAAACATTCATAACTTAATCTGTGACTTTTAATTAGCAATATTAGGTGTGAAAGATTCTTAAAAATTCTCTTACATATAAAAAGATATTCTCTGTAACATAAAATTTCTGTGAGTTAAATATATTTTTCATAATCCAGCTGGTAGCACACTACTAGAAACTTTATAAAGCAGACATTCTTTTTCCAAGTGTTTCAATAAAAATGTTAAATTCTATAGGTTTGTTTTTAGCTTTAAGTTTTTAATGTAGCAAAAACAAATTTTTAATATTCTGGATTATAAAAATCAAATGTGTCTCTGTCATACACCCAGAAAAACTAATTCAAACCAACATAAGAAAGTTGTAATTTAAAGTTATATTTTAAGGTTCATTTAACCATAGTGATTTAAAATCTGAAAATATTACCATACACAGGCTCATGCATACAAGTACAGATATATTTAGAATAAGCTATCTGCACAAAGAATAAGTGGCTACTATATGAACGAATGAGTCAGCAGGTAGATGGATGGATATATTAAGTTAAAATTTAACTAAGCAAAGTCAACTGTAATATTTTAGGCCTAAACTTCAGTGAGTAAAAACACACTTTTGCAGAATAGGAACTCTCTGACCTCAGCATAAGGTAACACTTCAAGGCAGCATCTAGCAAAAGCAGCCAGAGTAAAAAGGGGAGAACAAGCCTCTTCTCCTCCCTTATATTGTAAGCAGGCTATCTCCTACCCCAAGGGTGGGTATAGCACTCACACCACTTCTGTGCCCTCCTCTTGCACAGAATAAGAATATTTTCAATGTAAGGATCCTGGCTCCCTCCTGAGTCTCTTAGTTAAACTTCTAAACTTCTCAAGTTGACCACATGTATTAACCGGGACAATCCTACTTCTTGTCAAGTTGGCAATCAGACACATTACTTTAAATTAGTTTCTAGTTATAAAACATGCTTTTTCTTTAATTTCACAACTTAAACATTATAGCACAGGTTTAACAACCCTTAAGAACCAGCATTAAGTCTATCAACATTATATTGTATTAGAATCATAACATTTTCTCCTGGCTCCCCAAAGACTCATGCACATCCATTTATGTAAAAGACATTTAATCCATCTGCAAGAGTTGCCAAATTTCTAACAGTTTTAGCCTTGCTGAAAAGTCCAAGTTTCAAGTTTCCTCTGAGATTTAAGGCAGCACTTATCTGCAAGCCCCTGTACAAATGAAAACAAAATTAAACACTTCCAACACTCAATGGCACAAGATAAACATTTTCATTCCAAAAGTTACAAATAGGAAGACACAAAGGATTGGGACACAAGAATGTCCAAAATCCAACAGGGCAAACATTAAATCCTGTAGTACTTCCAGTATCTGAAGCAATCTGTGGCAAATTGTGAGCTCCAAAGGACTTGTGTGAGTTTACCCCTACAGCACTTCTGATGGTTGTAGCTTCCACAGCTTCTCTCTGAGGCCCACTTTGATCTCTCCTTGCAGCTTTCCTTAGACAATCCATGTTCTTGGCTTTTCCAAACTTCTGGGTTCTCCTCTGAATCTTTGGCTTCACACTCATAGCTTCACACATTGCCCTCTCAGGGGGACAATGTATGGCCACCCAAGTCTTCTGAAAATGAGATGGAAGCCTTTTTAACCTCAGAACTCTTGCATTCTGTGTGCACCTGAAACCAGCACCATGTGGATAATGCCGAGTTCTGCTGCCTGGTCGAGCAGTAGCAGAGCTTTCCTCTCTCTTTGCTCTAGGGGTTGAGTGCCTGGATCACTGGGCACTCTGAGTGCATTTCTGAGGAACAAATTTCTTATGCCACCACCATTCTAGAAAATGGTTCTCTGCAGCTTTTACCTCAAAGTAAAATCTGAAGACAAAATCTCACTTTTGCAGATTTGAGGCTGTAAAGGTTCAAGACTTGCTGCTTTTTGTGATGCCTTCAGGCCATCATTTTTATTCTCCTGTTCCTTTTCAACAATCAAGATTTCCTAAACTCTACCTTTGCAGTGCACAGCTTTATTGGAGCTTCCTTTCTAGTCAAACTCACAACACTTTAAGTCCTCCTACTTGGTTATTTGCTCATGATTTGCAACATAAATCTGACTAAAAGCCCCCAACAATAGCCATGCCACAGCCTCAACATTTCACTGCCTTGAATTTCTTTTGCCTGATTAATTAGCCCTCTGCCCTTAGTCTTAGTCTCAGGCAGTCTCTGGACATGAACAAAATGCAGATAAACTTTCTGCTAAGCCATAACACATATCATCTTGAGTTCAGCACCCGATGCAGTCCTTCCTGGCAGAAACCTCCAGAGCCTGGTCTTTACTGGTTTCCTGGTCTCCTGACCTCAGACCAGAATCTCCCATACAGAACAGCCTAAGTTGTTCCAGCATTACTCTTTCAGGTGATATCTCCAAACCTTTGCAAACTCTTCCCCTAAGTCATTCCCAAAGGTTCTTGAACCACATTCTGAGGTATAGTCATAGCAATGACCCACTCCTGGTACAAATTTTCTTTTGGTTACTTTTCTCTTGTTGCTGGGACAAAATATGTGGCACCCAAAATGAAGGAAGGAAAAGTTTATTTAGCTCCCTGTTTGTGGAGGTTTCAGTCCATAATCAGCTGGCTCCAAGAAGAGTCACACAGCACCGGGGTAACACTTCAAGGCAACAGTCAGCAAAAGCAGCCAGAGCAAAAAGGGGGAGAGCAAGCCTTTTCTCCTCCCTCATATTGTAAGCAGGCTATACCCTACCCCCAGGGTGGGTATAGCACTCACACCACCTCTGTGCCCTCCTCTTGCACAGGATAAGAATATTTACAAACTAAGAATCCTGGCTTCCTATTGAGTCTCTTAGTTAAACTTCTAAACTTCTCGAATTGACACAATGTTTTAACCATAACAGCTTTCATCTCTTATATATTTAAGTTTAATTAAACTAGAGCTGGAACAATCACATGTGATTTTCGACAATGTAGTTTTTTGTTTTCTTTTTAGGAGAGGCAACTGAAAAATTTAAAAGAGTTTCTGGAAGGAAAAAGCATCCTGTTCAATTTAACAAAAACACCTATTTTTATTAAAAGATTGTACATTTTATACATACAAATGTTCTGGAATATCAAGTGGAAAAACAGATTATAACACACATGTAACCATATAAACACAAGTATTTATTTCGTTTGAAGGATGATCTTCCACCTAACTTCAGAAAGAATGGCCATCATCAAGAAATCCTGGTGAGACTGTAGGGCAAAAGAAACCCTTCTCCACTTTTGGTGGGAATGTAAACTGGACCAATCACTTTGGAAATCTTTATGGAGATTCCTTAAGAAAACTAAAACTCTGGTTCCATTTGGTTAAGCTATTTTCCTTGTTGGTATCTTTCCAGAAGAGTTAAAACCATCATACCACAGTGATTATATGTGCACCCATGTTTATAGGAGCACAATTTGTAATAGTCAAATCTTGTAAACAGCCTAGATACTCATCATTGGATGAATGGATAAAGAAAATGTGGTTTTTATATACAAAGTAATACTACTCTGCCATAAAGAAAGATAAATTGGAGGCATTTTTTCATAAATGAATGCAACCTGAGACCATATTTAAAGTGAAATAAATCAGATACATACAATGGAATACCACTCTGCCATAAAGAATAAACATGCAATGGGATACCACTGCTGTAGAGAATACACATACAATGAAATACTACTCTGACATAAAGAAAGATAAATTTGAGGCATTTTTAGGTAGATGGATGCAACCTGAGATCATACTTTTAAGTGAAATAAATCAGACACATATCTCTAAATATCACACTGTTTCTCCTGTGTGAGAAACCAAAAAGTATAAATATGGACCAAAATAGATAATGGATATTGGGAAGTAAGAAGAAAAATTTTCAAATGAGAAGGGGAACAAGATAGGGATAGGAGGAAGGGAAGGAAGAGAAAAGGAAATAAAAATGAAAGGAAGGAAAAACGGGAACAAAGCTTTAGTAAATAAGGTGGGGTAGGGGTTGAAGAGAGGGGATAGGTCTGGGGAAAATGAATTAAGATATACTGTGTACAAGTGCAAATTTCCTATGATGAATGCAATCAATATGTTTGACAAATATGCACGAATAAAAATAAAGTTAAAAAATAAAATAACATAAATAATGGACTATAAAGTATTCACTAGAACTTTGAAAGAATAAAAACAATGACATATGAATATATATACTTGTGAAATCCCCAACTTCCAAGGTTACAAAGAAAGGAATGAATTTAAGTTACTATATGTACGTATATAGTACAAATAACAACAAAGAACACTGAACAATCATCTGCTCTCATTCAAATCTACAAGACAGAATAATTCAGTCTGTAGAAAATTGTCAACAAAAGAATATGACTCAAGGATTCTACATCTAGTCAAATTATCATTCTTTCCTTGGAAGTTTTAAGAGGAATGGCCAAAGATATGACATAAAAACTTGGGAAGTAAACTAATAAACAATAAGACATATTCGCAACATATGAAATGTAACTAGTATTTATATTGCACAAAAAATCTATGTGCTAAAAGAAAGATTTGAATAACTTGACAGATAAATAGATACTTATAAGCATTTATTTCACAGAAGGAAATCAAAGGCTTGGAAACAAAAAAGCCAATGCTCTTTGGCATTAACAGTGAATGAAAGAAAAATTAACACTATTAAATATGATTTTTGCTCATGATATTGCCAAATCTGAAGAGCTATATTTGTACTTGTGGAGACAAGTTTGAGAAATGCAAAGTATTACAACCTTAGAGGTTATCTGTTGATAATATACATTCTGAGATTCACAGTCTCACATCTAGGAACATTTCTTAGATAAAAGCGGGCATAGTAAAAACACTACTTTACTTCATTGATGTTACTTCTTCCTATCTTCTTCATCCACACATCAAAATGAACCACAGTTTATAAATATTTAGGAAAAAAAGGTATCTCTAATGAACATGTACAGTTGTTTTTCTTATCA
>RJWT010031498.1:0-14363 GCA_004365215.1 Cuniculus paca | reverse complement strand
AGTGAAAAAACAGGGGTCAACACAAATGACATAAAAAGACTATTTACAGCAGTAATAGCAGAAACCTTTCCAAGCATGGGATTCAGATGAGTGAGGCATATAGAACTCCAACTAGTTATAACCAAAATGAATCTACACCCAGACATATAATAACCAAGATCCCAGAAATTCAGCACAAGAACAGAATATTAAAAGCTGTTAGAGAAAAGAAACAGATTCTCTATAAAGGAAAACTCATTAGAATCATAGTAGACTTCTCAACACAAATCCTCAAGTCAAGAAGTGTTTGGAGTGAAGTGTTTCAAATCCTGAAAAAAAACAACTTCCAACCCAGATTGATGTACCCTGCAAAATTGATGGAAAAATATACTTCCATGATAAAGAACAACTGAAGGAATTCATGACCATCAAACCAACCCTATAGAGAGTGCTGAAGAATATTCTAGAGACAGATAAAGATGATCATGGTTCCAGGAACAGCAGCAGAGGGGGATCACCAAACAGGACAGGCAACTGAACAAAGGGGATAAGTGGAGGGCCAATAGCAGGAAGATAGCATGGCAGAGATGAACCAGTGCATGCAGGTTGCAACCATTAATGTAGATGGCCTCAAATTCACCAATAAAAAGAAACACAGGGAGAGTGGATCAAGAAACAAGATCCATCAATATGCTGTATACAAGAAAACATTTAACTCAAAAGAATATTCACATTCTGAAAATTTAAGGAGAGAAAACAATTGTCCCATGGGACAGGAGGCCAGAAAAAAGCAAGGGTAACTTGCCCATCAACCACAGAATGGAGAAGAAAGATGTGGTATTTTCATACAATGGAAAGCTACTTAGCTATAAAGTAGGATAATCCAAGGGTCTTGTAGGTAAATGGATGCAACTTGAGATCATGCTCATGGGTGAAATGGTTTGAACTCAGAGGTAAACACCGAGTTATCTCCCTAGCATAGAAAACTGAAGGAGTTAGTGGGATCCAAAGAACACAACAGATATTATGAAAGTGATAGGGGAGGAAATACCTTAAAAAGGAAAATGATAACCTGTTAATTTCCTATTACCATGTTTTGAATTCTTGCACTGTGTTCATAATTTTGTTAGGTTAGGTTTTATTCGGTCCTGTTTTGTTTTACTGTGTCTGATGGTATGAGCAGCTATTTTGAAGATAATGGGATGTATTATGATAATCATTGTTGATTTCCTATCATCTTGCTTTGAAGTTCTGTAATGGTTTCATTCTTTTGTTTTGATTGGTTATATTCTGTTTTGTTTTGTTTGATTTTATTATGTGCAAAGATACGGACAGTCATTTGAAGAAAACAAGAGACATGATATTAGCCATTGTTGATTTCCTGTTTTCTTGTTTTGAAGTCCTGTGCCACTTCCATTGTTCTGTTCTGATTTGCTTTATTGTGTATTGTGTTGTTTGGTTTTATTCCCTTTTTTTTTTTTTCTTGTGGCACCAGGGGATTGAACTCTCAACCTCATGCTTGCCAGGCAGGTGCTTAGGCCACTGAGCTAGATCCTTGACTGGTTTTATTCTCTTTAAAATAAAATTTAAATACTTATAAGTGAAATAAGTCAAACTCACATGTGTAAATACCATATTGTTTCCCTAGTGTAAGAAACTGAAAGAGTAAATAAGATCCAAAATTGTCAAAAATATTGTAAAAGGTTAAGAAACTGCTCAAAGAGGAAAATAACTCAGCTAGGGAAAAGGAGAAAAGAAGAAAGGGAAAAGATAAAAAGATATAAATCTGGATATATACACTTAAGATAGCTACGATTGTACTACTAATTCTATTAGTTCTTGGAACAAACAGTTAACACATAGGATTAGATCAATTTTTCATGTCTATATCTGGTAATCTGAGTAACTCTTTTGAAGATAACTATGCAAAATAACAACCTTGGTTAAGATCCTAACACCTTGTTTTGAAAGCCTATATTGTTATTGTTCTGGTGCTTTTTGTTATTGTTTATTTGTCTCTTTTGCTCCTTATTTGTCTTGTAGTTTTTTGTTTTGTTTTGTTTTTCTCTCTTTAAAATAAAATAAAAAGTAAAATAAAATTTAAAAAAATTTTTTAAAAATTATCATTATTTCCTAAATCATACGCCTAATGTATTCCCTATAATTCTGAATTCTGGTTCTTAATATGGAATCTAATAAAAACAAAGTAAATGAAAAACCCTTCAGAAGCTTTATTATAGCTATTATTTTATCGTTACATTGTGCACATACAGTTACACAGTAATAGGTTCTAGCTACCCACTTCAAGTCTCCTCAAAACATTCAACCTTGTTTTAGTATATGTGCTGCCAAAGCAAGCACAACCTCGTTTTTATGAAAATAAAACATCCCAAGTACTTATTTCTTTATTGAATTCATAGTACATAGGTTGAGGTAGGTTCAGTTAGGTAAATCCTGACAACAAGAAGAGCTGGTACAAATGAGTTCAGGGAAGAAAACCACTAACTCTCTGTACAGACATAATTCACCCATGAGAAGCAGACAACATGGTTGGACTGGAGTAGGAGCTGGCAAACATTTTATTTAAGGGTCACATAGTAAATATTTCTTATTTTATCAGCTACTCAACTCTACCTTGTGGCACAGAAGTATCTATATACTACATAAATGAATGTAATTGAATGCATTCCAATGAAAACTTTATTTATAAAATCAGGAAGCTAACCCTCAAATGAAATTGTTATTCCTCCTTAAATAGAGAATCGGTTTTCAAACATTAGTATGCCTCCAAATCACCCAGAGTTTCTGATTCACTAGGTATGTTGGTCAGCCTTCCTGTTACTGGGACAAAATACCTGACATTTACAAGTTAGAGGAGGAGTAGTTTACTTGACTAATTGTTCAGAGGTTTCTGTTCATGGTCCACTGAAAGAAGAAACATCATCATGGCAGAAGGACATGATGGAGAAAAACTTCCACTTCCTGGCAGGTGAGCACCAGAGAATAAGGGGTCAGGGACCAGATATAGTCCTCAATGTCTTGCCTACCCCCAGATATACACAGTGTGCTTTACCAATCCCCTAGGCATCTCTCAAGCTAATCAATTTAACTATTCAGCTTAAACACCGTAGTAGGTCTATGATGAGGCCTGCTCACCTGTACTTCTAACAAATTCCCAACTGATGTTCATGCTACTCTTCCAGGAATTATTCTTTGAGAGCACCCAGACCAGGGTTTAACTGACTGCTATAGGTATGCAGTATGTTGTGCACAGTGGATAGTATATTCAGTGAAGGTGTTTCATCATAGATTCCCTGGAAAAGTAAACCCTAAAAAAATTTACCAGCTAATGCCTTAGGGAACAGAGGAGCCCAGAGAAACAAGAACAAAGGAAAAACAGAAGTCATGAAGGAAATGAACAACACTGAAAACATGTGTTGAGGCTTGGGCACAATTTCACAACAAATGTGGCTAGTTGTTCAATCTCACAGATTGTCTCTATGGAGACTTTAAAACTACTACTTCTTGAAATAATCCTTGATGGGGAAGAAGTACATCTCTGGCTTCTCCCTTTGCTCAGTCTCTTATAGGTTGAAATTCACCAGTACATGCAGCTTATGTTTCTTTGCCCTTCTATGCAGCAGCAAAACTAGCCAGAACCTCCCCTATGCCCATTCAAGCCACTGTGCAGGGACAATGGATGCCTTTATAAAATGATGTCAGCCTATAAAAGCTGTCCTGCCACCCATTAAATGTGACCAAAATGTTACCTAGGCTCCACCCCCAGAGATATCATCCATTCTTATGATTTCAAATAAATACCACTCTGAATTTTTCAACAATCTCCAGCACTGACTTTCCAGCACAGAACAAGTCTTGGCATTTTGTCAGACCTACATCAGTTCTAAAGGAAACTACCTTTGATGCCTTGGTGGTTGTCATGGTTTAGATCAAGAATGTCCCCCAGAAGGTCCAATGCACTCATAGGCAGGGCTTTTGAAGGTAAATTCTCAGTGAATTCTAAGCCTGATACAGCTGACTTGCTGTTAGAAGGTGGGGTCTTGTCCCAACAGGTGAATCACTGGGGCATGATGTAGAAGAATATATCTCCCTTCCTGGCTTCTCACTTCACTTTCTGCACCCTGGGCACCATGAAATGAGCAACTTTCCTTTGCCATGTCCCTCATCCAAGCTTCTCTGCCTTTGATCTGGCTGACCGTGAGCTGTGATACAAAATAAACTTTACCTCCTTTAACCTGAGGGTGTTGCATATTGAATCCCAGTGAAAAGAAAATGACTAAGACAAATTTTTGTCTTAGAAAAGTGGAACTGTCATTATGAGTACCTAACAATTTGGTTTAGAAGCTTTTGGAAGTGATTTGTGGAAGGAGTTCAGAAAGGTTTGAAGATGCTGGTTAGAGAAGCTCTAGAATGCTGTAAATCAAGCTTGATGAGAGAGTCTGGTCAGAGTTCAGAAGATCAGAATCCTGATAAAAAATGCAGATGGTAAAATCAGGGTCAGAAGGTTTTAGTTGGGAACAAGGACTCCATTGGTAGTTGGAATCAAGACCATATGTGTTATTCTCGGGCAGAAAGTTTGTCTACATTTTACCCATGTCCTGAGACTTCATGGTAGACTGAGTTTAAAGGTAGTGGACTAACTAATCTGGCAGAGAAAATTTCAAGGCAGCCCAATATTCAGCCTATGCCATGCGTACTGTTGAGGACTTTCAGATAGTTTTATATTGAGAATCAAGAGAAAATGCTACAGTTGAATAACTTCAAAAGCTTTGAGATTTACTAGAAAGGAAGTACCTATAAAGTGGGACCTGTAAAGTTTGGGCCCAGTACAGTTTGGTTGCTGAAAACATAAGCAATAAAAAGAAGCAAAGTATTTTATATATGCATTTAAACAAGTTCTGAATTTAGACAAGAATCTGTAACTGGCAGTGCTGTATGGGCAGGTCTACCCATGTCCTTTGGAGTTCATATTTCACCACAAACTGCCCCATTCCTCCCATTTGGAATGGAAATGTTTACCCTTGTCATTGTGTGTTGGCAATGTTTAACTTCCCTTTTTAATTTTGTAGGGGCTCACAGCTAAGAATTTTCCTTAACTCTCAGAAGAGACTTTGGACTTAGAATTTTCAGCAGTGCTGGAACTGTTAGGACTTTGGAGATTCTTTGAGATGTACCAAATGCATTTTGCATGTGTCTTTTGGGATCTGGAGGTAGAATGTCATGGTTTAAATAAAGAATATCCCCAAAAGCCTCATGCATTTATAGGCAGGGCTTTTAAAAGGTGATTAAATCCTGAGTTTAATCACATAGTTGACTGGCTATTAAGAGGTATGCTCTGGTCAGAAGAAGCAGATCACTAGGTGTATGACCTGGAAAAATATGTCTTCTGTCCCAGCTCCTCACCTCATTGTCCACTTCCAGGCTGCTATGACATGAGCAGCTTTCCTCCACCCAGGTCCTTTCACTTTCCTATTTCCTGTGTTAAAGCCTGCCAAGCATGGACTGAAACTTCTGAAACTGTGAGTTAAAGTAAAGCTCTCCTTTAAGTTTTGGGTGTTGGATATTATGTCTCAACAATGAAGGGAGAGACTAAGACAGAGGTTATACTTCATATCACATGACTCTGCCACCTCCTGTCACAGATAATCTGGCAATAGGCAACACCTGACCCAGTGAAATCAATCTGAAGTCAATAGAGGCTTATGCTATGTCATGAAGATAAAAGAGAGGAGTACCAAGCCAGTTCCTCCAGTGAATGTGAATATAAAATGTCTAGAGGTTGAGCAGTCGGCATCAGGAACTGAGGCTCAAAGAACCTACAGTGATAAAGTCATTATATCTACTGAAAAGGCAGGCATACAGAGTAAAGGAAAAAGAAATGATGAACAGGAATAAAAACCATAATAGTTCAAAGTAGATGAAGACAAGGATAAAAGAGGTTAGGCACTTGGCTCCTGATGGTTTTCTGCCTTCAGTATCCATGAAAGCCAGCCATACCCTGTATGTCATCATATGACTCCTGTCTTTGGTCTTCATAAAATTATGGTTTCTATACTCATCCACAAATTACTCTCCAGAAGGATATCTACCTTACTATGTCATTTCCTAAGTATAAATCTCATTTGTCTGTGCAGTTCACTCTCTAGTGGTATTACCACCAAAAGACAAATATCAATTTAAATTCTTCCCATCTTGCCTAATATTTTCTTCATGCTGCCAAGTTAAACCCCTATTTCTTCCCTTAAACTTCCATGAAACTTAGTTCTTATCATGTTTTTGAATCCTAAACATGTTTATCACTTGCATTTCCTATAAAGTATCAGGATCTTCAGGATACATATAGAATATGAACAGTTTTCATCCACATATATTATATATATATTGGATTGTCAATTAATATTTGTGAAATATTTCATTGAGTATTTATTCTAATTCCTTTGTGTTAATTCTGCCCCTTCTGTCCCATTTGACCATTATCCTTACAAGACAACACATGCAATACTGCTTTTTAGCACTTCACATGTATTATCTGATTCAAACATCACAAACACTTTTGAAATAAGTACTGTCACTACACTATTCCCAATTTAATGGCAAGGCAAGTGAGTCATTAAGAGTTTATATAACCTGCACGAGGTCACATGTTGGTAGTGGAATGTGAATGCAAACAGGTGCCAGTGATGACGCCTTTAGCCACTACACCATCATGCCAGGTATGATTCAGGCTGCAATGTGCAATGTGTAGTCTTTGTTCCCTTGAGGAAACGGAAAAAAGGATAGATTGGTAACAAAATAACTTTATTCTCCTGAGAGTATATCTATAATCTACATCTAATGAAATCTTTCAGATTTGATGCCAAAATCTGGATAGTACATGCATAATGTGGTAGAGTATATTTATAATCTACATCTAATGAAATCTTTCAGATTTGATGCCAAAATCTGGATAGTACATGCATAATGTGGTAAAGACACTGATCATAATGGACCCTAACACATAATCAGTCCTCTTCAGGACACCAAGGTCAGGGGAGCCCCACTGACCAGCTGTCCTAAAACTCAATTTAGCTGGGGCTAGAGCTGCAAGAAAAAAATCACTGAGCAGAGGAGATAACTGAAAGGTGTTCACATTTTATTCTTGTCAATAAGGATCAGAATATTCTATGAAAAAAAATTTTTTTAATTTAAAAAAAAGAATATTATATCCAAATTTCCAATACCTTATTATGTTTCTGTGGAAACATTTCAGTCTAGGGAAAAAGACTCAGAAGTGGCTGCTGACAACAAATCACTTGGGACAACTTGTATGCACACAGATTCCTTCATCCCTATCCCCAGATCCAACCCTCCCCAAATACCTGCACAGTCTAATATAAGAATGCATATGAATACTGTGTTGACCATGAGCTCTTGCTCTTTCCTCCAAATACTTTATCTGAACCACATCCAACATTCTGCATAGTGTTAAAGAATTCAGGGTCTGGAGTTGCCGTTTTGGGGGTAAATCATAACCTTGCCCCTCATCAGCTGTCTAATCTTAAGCAAATTATTTTTTTTCTCTGATGCTCAGTTTGTTCACCTGCAAAATAGGAATAACCATCATACAACTTCCAGTAGGGATATGGGCAGGTGGCAGATAGATTTAAGTTAGCTAAATTAGATAATGCAGTTTTGTAGCTGTTATTGTTGATACATTGTGTCAACTGGAGAAGTTTAGAAGTTTAACTGAGAGACACAGCAGGGAGCCAGGATTCTTACTTTGTAGATATCCTCATCCTGTGCAGGAGGAAAGCACAGAGATTTTGTGAGTGCTACACCCACCCTGAAGTGGGGGGGGGGGTGGCCCTGTACAATATTAGAGAAAAGAGGCTTGTTTTCCCCCTTTTGGCTCTGGCTGCTACCTTGAAGTGTTGCCCAAGTATCATGCCACCCTGCCTTGGAACCAACTGACTATGGACTGAAAACCTCCAAAAACTGTAAACTAAATAAACCTTTCCTTCCTTCGTTTTGGGTGTTGGGCATTTTGTCCCAGCAATCAGAGAAAAGTAAAAGTAACCAAGATAATAGAGCTCTTAACTGGAATATATGATAGTTACTTATTAAACATTTGAAATGTTCTAGTTAATCTTCCCTATATAAAACTAAGAAAACTAGCTTAACTTTTCAAATTTTTCTGAGATAGAGCTGACATTCGCTGATTATGGTTTGGGGAGGCATTAAATGTAATAACATAAGTAGAACTGTATTACTTGCTACTTGGTAGGTACTAAATTAATGATCCTAAATCTTTCTGTGTATTTTCTCATAGGCAAGACCTCAGAGAAATTAATCTACTCTTAATGACCCTGGTATGCTATCTCTAGTTCCATACACCTCAGGCAAGAGAAGTATTTCGAATAAGTTTTCTTATTCTTGGGAAGCCAACCAAACAATTACAGCAGTTTGTACAATAGGCTAGTTTAAGAATCTGCTAGTCAGATTTCTTTTAATTCCTTGCTGTGTCCTGTATCATCTTCTGAATAACTCAGTTCTAACAAAGCTTTTCTAATATCAGCAAACCAAGCATTTGTTTAGATATTTACTCTTGTGTATTCATTTCAAAGATTTTAGAGCAACCACTTTGAAACAAAAGAAACAGAACAAAAAGCTAACAACTAGTGATTTGAAAATGGAGACAAAAATCAGTGTCTGCTAAAAGGGTGAGACCTCACTCTGCACAGAACTCCAGTTTGTCCTCAGAATATCAGGAAGAAAACTATCACAATATTAGCCTTTTAGACTTTCTTCATATTTAAACGAGCCCCACAATGTCCATTGATCTGCATTTAGACAAGTTCTGAATTTAGACAAGAGCCAGCATCTGGGCGGAAATGAAGATTCATGGAGCAGTGAATTATATTCCCAAATTGCATAACCTCTGTTCTTTGGGGCTCCAAATGAATACAGTGAACAATTATATGCCTATCAGATGCTCAAGAAAACAGCAGATTACCAGAAATCAGTGAGATTAACAATTGTATTGAGACCAGATACAGAAATTTAAAAATGAAGAAAGATAAAACTTCCAAAAAATAAAAGAGCTCCATAAAAATCCTAACCTATTTAAAATATTTATTCATTTTTTAGGTCTTACTACAGGGTACTTCAAGGTCATCTTGAACACAAACTAAAATAATGAAACCACATCCTCAATGCAAATGCTTTGTAGTGCAGAGAATTTTAACATGTCAAACACCAGTATAGAGATGGGAGGGTCACATTAAAACCCTACGTAACAGCAAAGAAGTTATGGGGGAGAGGGTTGTCTAGCATGAGAATTAACAACAGTTATGCTTTTTCCCAGTTCTAATACTCTGCCTTCAAAGTTAAATTAATTAGAAGATATAAAAATATAAAAATGCTTTCTTTGTGTATGTAACATGGAGAGTAGAGATTAAACACTCCTGTGGGTCAGAAACATAATCATTACAAACTGAATTTCTCAGCTATTGTAGTTTCTCTCTTCCCAGCACAAAATGGTCTATCTCTGTCCTAGTCGTTGGACACTATTTTTAGTATTCTTTTCACAGTAGACTGTTCGTTCTCTTTTTTCACAATGAATTAAGTCTATGACCAGAACCTGTTTCAAAAGTCACATCCAATGATGATTTTTGCACCCACAGATCTATGAGAAGACACAACTGTGCATTAATCAAGGTGGCCTGAGGGGTCTTTCAGCTTTCCTAAGCTTTAGACAAGTTTTTCCTAACCGTAGACCCCTGACCTTCCTACTCTTAGTGCATTTTACTTTAGAAAACTTGTAATTGCAAATTCTTTCTGTGCTCCTTTGAAATGTAAATAAATCTTCTTCCAGTCTCTGACCAGTTTTACAACCCTGGACTGTCTTTTTAAGGACCTGGGAGCCATCCTTTTGAAATATAATCATCAAGAAAGATAGTGCCCCATCTCTTAGTCTGCATGGGAGGATAGGAACCTAACTTCAGTCAGTACTAACTGGTCACCAGGAATGGCCCAAGCAGGCTGACCAACCTCCCTACAGTGCTCAACTAGCTCAGCACAATGTCTAAAACCTCTCCTGCCTTTTGTTTCAGCAGAATTTCATTCAGACTCTTTTCTATTGTAATAATCTCCAATAAATACTTTCTTGCTGTTTAACATTGGTGCACTTTTTCTTTGACAGTACACATGATTTCCAACGAATCAGTCGAGGTCCTTTGCCTTGTTGAAAGATGCCATAATCAAATAAAACAAAAAATATTTCAAATATATATACAATAATACATTTGATGCCAACATTTTAGGAGACACACTAGTTACTTTAATATGCACTGAAAAAGCTTACAGTCCTGGCATGGCAGAGATGGTCAATTGTCTATCAAAGGACAGAAAAGTGCACCATCTGGAAAGCCAAGGGCATAGAAATGTTATAGAAGGACAGATTGCCATATATACAGAGCAGTCCAATGAGATAAAGCAGTAAAGACAGTAAAAGTATGATGACCGCGAAGATGACCTTTCAAGAAGGAATTGTAGTTAAATAGTACCATGGAATGTAAGGCAGAAGGGAAGAAAAAGAAAAAAGAGGAATAAGCCAGCTGCCCGTGACTGACTTAATGACAAAACTGACTTCTCCCTATTGTTTTAAGGGCAGTACCCAGAATAGGAGCCCCAGCTGGGTAAAAATAGAACATACTTCCAAAGGTAGTATCCAATAATCGTAGTGCAATAATTTACACTTTGCCTTTCAAACTAGTACATAAAAGACAAAGGTAACAAAAAAACCGTCAAAAGAGTTGAGTGGAATGAAACTGAACACATGCAAAAGAGAACAACTCAGTGGACTGATGGTAAGTTTTAACAGATAACAGAAGGAAAAAGAAATTGCCCAACTCTGTTCCTTACAACTGATCCACAAAGGAGACTGATGTTGAGTTGTATCCATGGAACAAATCTGGGTACGAAACAACCACAGCTTGTATTTGGTGAAGAGATTGTTAAAGAATGACTGCACTAAATGAGAATCCACATTCTTCTTAAGTAACCAAGATAGAGACTCCACGACTGTAAAACAGAGTTCAGCCAGCAACCCTGAACTATGACAAAAAAGAAATGTGGAGAACATAAAGCCAATTCTAATTTCAAAAGCAAGCCAATCTCAAAATCTCTCTCCACAGAGTACTTATTAAATGCAAAAGAGACAAGGTAACTTCACAGAGGAGAAATTCAGTTGCCACCACCTTAACCAAGAGATCAGCTTAAAATCACCAATAATAAGATGAAAGGACATCATCTGTACCTCAGTGTCATAGATTGAGAAAGATATATCATCAGTGGAATATTCTTGCCAAAAGGTTTAACCAGGAGCTAATCATGAAAACACAAGTAAATGAATCCAAATATAAAAAACATTCTGCAAATAACTGTGTTAAACTCCTCAAAAATTTTCAATGTCATGAATGCTATAAAAGGCAGAAAAACTATTCTAGATTTAAGAATAATACATAGGCTTGATAACTAAGTGAACATATAAACTTTGTTTCGATACTTGTTCTGAAGAACATCATGTGACATTTGAATAAGAAATAAATATTAGGTAATACTAATGATAAATATCTTGAGCGATTATTTTACTGCAGTATGTAAAATATTATTCTTTTCTGTTTTCCTCTTATTCTTAAAGGGTTCAGCAAACATTATACAGATTCAGATTATACATCTCAGTCTTAAGTAAGATTCTATTTAAATACTAGTTAGCAAGAACTTAGAAGAAATCATATTTACTTCAAGCCAGTTACATATTTACTACATTAAGTTAGACTAATGTTTTAGAGTTCAGATAAGATATTCGGGAAACTGCAGCAGAACTTATTTTTTTCAAAATTCAAAAAAGGTATTAATATTTATCTTTATATCTGAAATGTTTCTGCCCAAGTATAAACTGTTGAATATTATGATGGTGGTCTAACATGGCCAAAGGTCAAAACAATAGCTTATTTTTCTGATGACCACTCCCTTCTTATCCCCTCATCCCTGATTACAACTTGCTCTTTTATTTTTCCTTCTCCCAGGTGCAAGAAGAAAACTCCAATTAATCCCTAACCCATCATCAACATGTTCCCCTAAACTTTGCCTCCAGCCAGAGTTTATATATTCTTCAGCTTCCTGTGTCTCCAGGCCAGAGGAAACCAGCAAGCTGAACATTCCCAGTGAGCTGTGCATTCCTCTCTGCTTCCTCAGTAAAGGCCCCTTTTTCTTTTTGCCTCTTTATTTTGCCAAAAAAGACCTAACAGTATCATGTATTCAAACTAATAAAATGCAAATTGAATGGCCGTATGGAAAAATCACATGCCTGTAATCCCAGCACTCCAGAGGCTGAGGAAGGAGGATCATTGCAAGTTCAAGACCACCTTGGGCTACAATGTGAGCTCAAGGCCAGCCTGAACTGTATAGCAAGATCCTGTCCCAAAAAGACCACAAAAAAATCAAAATTCAAACTTAATTGAATGGGCATAATTCAAAAGGGTGACATCAGCCTAAATAGAGCTCTCTAATGTTATGACACAAGAACCTAGCCATCAACTGGATCAAAACATGGATGACATACATGCTAACCAAATGTGTTCATAAAAATGAAAATACTCTGAGTGATACTGTCATGTTTCCAAAAGTCCCAATAGACTAAATGAGTCAAAACTCATAGTATAATATTTTTTAAAAAACTGTTAGAAGTCCCATTATTACCAATTGTCAATGTATGCATATTGAGCATGTTCCAAGCACTGAGAGTAAAAAGGCAAACAAAAAAGGATAGTGCTCTTAATCTTGCATGAAAATTATATACTTAAAACAATTATAGTTGAAATAAGTTTCTGAAAATGGAATCACAATACCTGGAGAGGTGGATATCAGGGAAACCTAACACAAGCAGGAAGCCAGGACAGGATGTTCACACAAGACAAGATACACATAGAAAACTTGAGGATGCTCTGAGAAGGCCCAATCAAAAGGGATGGCACACTGGAGGGACGAGGGCAAGTAGAGCAGGGATAAGGGGAGTATAACCACTTGGCAGAGGGAGTATGTGTGTAAAAGTTCTGAACAGATGTGCCATGACACACCAACAAGCCCAGAGAGACGCAGAGTTATTGGGAAAGAGAGGAATGGGAAAGAGCTGAAAATACAGGAGAAAAAGGCAATCCTAAAACAGTAAGTCAAAAACATCACCAGTTTAACTGACTTTAATTTCAATGTGATTCAATGTTGCAATGCAGTTCCCCAAGGATTGATTTCCAAAGGTGGTGAAGTTTTGCCCTGCTTGTTACCAAAACCATCCAACTTTAAATTCGTGCTTAGTTCCAATAAATTCAGAGAAACTGGAATTCTGATAAGGTGTGAAGGAATAGGAAGTAGGTTACCTAAAGAGGAGGTAAGATTCCAGGAGACATAACTATCTTCAAACATATGAAGAGCCACCTGCGACTCAGAAATTTTAGCCAGTATTTGTTTACTGGTGGTTAGTTAATATGGGTCCTAACAATCCATATTTAGCTGAATCTTAGGAGAACTTACAAATATATCCTGGCTGAAGATAAACTGGCTATGTGGGAAAATGCTGAGCCTCCCAGGCTGATTGATAAATAGGCAAAGAATTTATAGAGAAAATTCTAGTTCTTAAACTAGATCATTAATATGCCTTCTTCTAATCCTGTGATTCTGTAATTCTCTGACAGTGCCATTTCAATTACATTGACAACATACTAAAGAGCTCTTCAGAATATTTTGGTGGAAAGAATTTGAATGTGGCATAATTTAATAAAGCAATAAAAATAAAACTTAAAATTAATACCTGTACCACTTAGTTAAGATTAAATCTTAAAATATATTTTTAAAATCATTTCAAAGTTAAAAAATAAAGATAAACTACTTGTTTGATGTTGACAATTGAACTCAAGTCCTGAACTGAGATATATTCACAGAACTCTGCACTAAGCTATATTCTCAGCCACTTCCTTATTTTTAATTTTGAGATAGGGTCTTGCTGAGCTGCCCAGACTGCCTGAACTTGAGATCTTCTTGCTTCAGTCTCCCAGAGTGCTGTTAATTATGTGCATCACTACATTTAGCTAAACTTCATTTTTGAAACAAAGCTAGCCTAACCATCAGAATGTGGACTTAGGAGTAGATAGATCTGTGTGGTTTGGTCAAGCTTCTCAGTCTTTTGTGAAAGTCCCCAATATTTATAATTGAGAGAACAATAAAATTAAAAACCTAGTTCATAGAATTATTGTGAAAATTGTGAATTTAGACATAGCTTTGCACCTTGGGATGGGGCGCCAGACCCATAGAAATCTGCACCCATCCCC
>RJWT010031497.1:0-14376 GCA_004365215.1 Cuniculus paca | reverse complement strand
TAGTTTCATTTTATTCTGTTTTGTTTGATTTTATTATACTTGATGGCATAGACAGCTATTTTAAAGATAAGAAAATATATAATTGCAGCCATCTAGGATGTCCAATTATCTTGTTTTGAAACCCTGTATTGCTTTCATTGTTTTGTTTTGGTTGATTTCCCTCTATTCTGTGTTCTTTGATTGTATTATATCTGAAAGTATAGGCAACTATTCTGAAGATAACAAGAAGCGTTATGGTAGACACTGCTGTTTTACTATTATCTTGAAGTTCTGTATTGCTTTCATGTTTTGTTTGTTTTTATACTGGTTTTATTCTGCTCTATTTTGTTTGATTTTATTTATCCCTGATGGTATGGACAGTTATATTGAAGATAACAAGAGGCATTATGGTAGCCATTATTGATTCCCTTTTATCCTGTTTTGAAGTCATGCACCATGTTCATTGTTTTGTTATGATTGACTCTATTCTGTTTTATTTTGTTTGGTTATATTCTCTTCAAAATAATAATAAAATAAACCTTCCATCCTCAATTTTGCATGTCAGGTATTTTGTTCCCACAATGAGAGAAAAGTAACTAAGACATATGATGTAGAAAGTGAGAATACAAACTAAGAAACAGAAATTTGGTTAGAAAAGGGATCTGAGATTCAAAGCATTGGAAAGAAATTTAATAAGTGAAAAGTATTTCTATACAAGCCTATGAGTATGTGTAATCTTTGCAATCTTTACCTTACTATTCCAGGAGATGCTTCTTCTGCTGTACGCAAGAGTTGCGTGTTTTTGAGTGTGGATAGCACATTTTAACATAAGTGTCATACAGTGCAGAAGGACAAAAATTACAAATTATATAGGAGGCACAGGGCTCAAGATCTCACAGGTCAACACCATGAACTAGACTTTAGTTTTCTATTTTCACAATGTTCAGAGTACCAATTTTGTGTCATAATAGGTATCTTTTAGGAAATCATATGAAATTCAGAAGAGTTTGTTTATAGCATGTAAAGAAAGAATAGATTAGGCAGACAGAGCATATTAAAACTGGTTTGTTTTAGATATGTCACAGATAATAGCAATAAAGAAAAAGATACAAAGCCCTTCAGGGCTTTATTTCATGATATGAGATATTTAGTTCTTCTTTTCTTCCCTCAATTCTTTATAACTTCACCAACAACCAAGTAAAGAAAATTGAGTCTTACCTGCTGTGTGCCACACTTCTTCACCTAAGCCATAACAAGTTCAAAGATTGTATACACATCCTTCAAAATGCCACCATGCTGATTCCACACCCTGACTTGCAGCTCCTATTAGGAGCTCAGCAGTTCTCCTACGGGAGGCTTTAGAAAGCTTTGTATAAACTACAAATACTGAAGGTGGCCTGTTACAAAGCACAATGAATTATTTATATATTACCAAATATACTCACTTAGCCCAGAGAGAGAGCTTTAAAAAATTTATAATTTCTACTTCTAAAATATCTCCCAAATCTAGAAACTGCATAAACATACATAGTTGAAATTTTTAAATCTTATCGCTGTTTTATGCTCCACTTAATGTCTAGGCTGAACAATTAAATGTTGAAAAACTGCTTAGAAAAAAAATGCTGGGAAATATAAATTTTTGAAAAATGAAATGTAGATATAGATAAGGCTCTAATATAAATATTTGACTTGGTTGACTTTAAAAACATTGTATGTTGCTATAGATGTAAGCAATATAATTGAAATAAAAGAATTTGCAGTGGTAACCTGATGGGTAGGACATGCCTAGACAGTTTTTACACATAATGATCCAGTAAAGTAAAACCCAAAATTACGAAATGTAAATATAGTAAGAAATTTTTTCTATAGTATGAAAATGGATGTCTCATACTGATATAGAATAATGGTGTTAAGATACAGAAGCCTTATTTTTGGGCCTTTTTATCGTAAGTGGGGTTGGGGTACTTAATCAGTACATACTGAGTCAACTAAAAAATCTGGGTCACTTTTGGGAGGAACTAGGGATTTATTGAAGCATTTTGTTCATGTATTTATTGTTTTACTTGATTTATATATTTGTTTTCTGCATATCTGACAGTTTCATAGTAAAGTTGAAGGAAGGAACCTGAGGACTTTCCAGCCTTAAGTCTTTTCATCCAGACAGACCTTGATGAGAGACTAAACTCATGACCTGGTTAGCTAACTAGTACTTGTTATCACCCTGGTTGAATGTCTAGGTGACTTTACTGAAGCTGCTTGTAACTTACTGAATTTTCTTTTCCTTACCTGTACAGAAGTAAGCATAGTTCTTTTTTCAGTGACTACAGGATATACATATTACATTAGACAATGTTAAGCATTAGGAAAGTAACAAATAGCACACACATATGAGTTAAGTAGGTTTATATGTTAGTGTATTCATATTCCTGTGTGTTTACAGTCTCAGTCTCACTCTGCAAACTCTTCAAAACAAATTCAAGTAAGACACTGTCTAATCTTCAAAAAAGTTATAATCAAATAAGAAGAACTAATGCAATATACAGAATTATGGTATTCAAATTCTCCCTTGCAGAAGAGGGGCATTGCCACAAACTTACCAACTCAAAATAGCCCACATTCATTTATTCATGGTTCATATGGGTCTAGAGCTGGTATAGTTAATCTGGTTCCTCTACTCAGAGTCTCTCAAAGCTTCAATCAAAGTGTTGTCTGAGGATGCTGCCTAACTGGATCAACTGATTGAAGTTTTCTTCCCACGGTCATGACACTTAGGTTGCTGGAGAATTCATTTCCTTGTGGATGTAGACTTGTGATTCCTGCTTCCCATCATCCACAGACTGGTCTCCAGAGTTCTTTGCCACTTGGCTTTCCATCTTAGGAAGATCATAATGTAGGAATCTGCATCTTTAGAACCACCAGATACTCCAGAAAAATGAATGCAAATGTCTCATGCCACATAATATAATTGATTCCTTGTAAATACTTATATATTGTCACTGTTTCAGTTTTCTGTTGGTTAGAAGCAAGTGACATACTCTAGAGCACAAGAAATCACACAATATATTTATGACAGGACACAGGAATCTTGGGGATAACTCAGGAGTCTGCTCATCATATGAGGCATGCCCTGAGGTTCAGTACTGTTGTCCTTGGAGATCTTTCCATGAAAGCAATACACAAATGTCCTATTCTCCTTATTAATAGAGAAATTTGATTATTTTGATTAGCATAGTTTTTATTATCCACAGTAAATCACATTATATAAAAATAAAGTTCACCTTAGCAATCAAGCATTAGTGCATGTGCATTCTGACATACATACACAAGCGTATATATTTTTAAAAAATGCTATTCAAATATAAGAAAACTTATGGGAGAGATTTGATACTTTAATAACAATACAGAAAGTATATTACATTTACTGACTGAGATAAACTTCAAATATTGTATTTATTAAAAGAAAAAACATTGCATTTGCATAAATTTAGTTTTACTCCAAAAATTCATATGACCCAACTGGATTTAACGATTTTCTTGTTTCAGTAATTTAAAAAGACAATTACAGTTTTCAAATACAGTAAAACATTGCTTTACAAGCATAGTTCATTTCAGAAATAATCTAAAACACTTGTATATCAAAGAGAATTTCCCCATGAGAAATAATGGAAACTCAGTTGATTCATCCCCCAATCCAAAAATATCCATATAAAATGATTATGGCACTGTAATGTAATACAAAATAATAAATAAAATACAAAATATAAAGAAAAAGAAACAAATTAACGTGCATTTATATTTGAAAACCTTTGTGGCTGGTGTGAGGAGAGGAGAAAGAGGAGAATTGTGAATATCACTAACTGAATCACTGCTACCTTATTGGCTCATTGGAATATTTTTCTTTTCCTGTAACTTTAACAAGGAACCTGTCCAATGGCACTTGTTTTACCCCTTTTTGAGGATTTCATAGATATGTGACCTTGAAATTTCATTAAACAGATACATCACTCACACTGCTACATCTTTATTTGGGTGGTGTTTTTATGCAAGTCTGCCCTGTTTCCCACATTTTACTCATCTCCCTAATCTCATTTGAAGGGAAGAATTCCTCCACTTTTTTATCTTTCTCTTCTATAGACCAGATATCCTCGATAACTTCTTGATGATGGAAGACCATCACCTACAATCCCATAGAAAGAGAGAGAGAAAGAAAAAGAGAGAGAGAGAGAGACAGAGACAGAGAGAGACAGGGAAAAAAAGAGAAGAGGAAGAAGAAGAAAAAGAACAACCAGTGACTCAATTGTGATCATGTCATCTTAGCCATTAAGTACTACTTGTACTGCAGGACATCGCTAGTTTATCAAGTTAAATTTTATTAGAAATGTTTGCTTGTCTTGTGATCTAATGTTTACTCTACTTTCCATTAGAGCAGATGTACTAGCTAAATGACAAATTACCAATTTGAGATAAAAAAATAATTATAGTCTTAGGAAATGGTAGCAGCAAAAATAGAGAGAAAAAGTGAAATGAGCCAAACATGGAAAATTAGAGAAGAGAAAAAGCCTTACTGATTTGCGAGTCAGTTTAGTAAATATTATTTTACTTAACTCTTGAAACAACCCTTCAACATATTCTAATTTCCATTTTTTTTAAACCAAAGACAATTAGGACCACAAGAAGCTCCACATCTTGTGCTAGTTAAACAGGCAAATAGTGATGAATAAAGATTCAAATGTGCATGTGTATTCCTGCAGGCGTACTTTTTCCTTTATTACACTGTATTATTGCACTGTGATTTTCAAACCACCTACATCAAAATGACTTCTGAAGCACATTAATATAAAATTCTTTACATCCACTCCAAATTCAGGATAAGAATCTTCAAGTTTATAGTCTAGAAATCTTATTTTAAATAAGGACTTCAGGCAATTTTAGGCCTATCAGATTCCAATACCCACTTCAATAAAAAGGAAACATAGGTTTAATTTCCATTCCTAAACTTTCATAGTTTCATTACTTTAGGCAAGCTATGTATGCTTTTATCTTTAATTTTCAAGAGTTGTAACATACCATTCAATTACCTTCTGGGCTCTGTTGTTCCCGATGACAAATTAACAGTTAATTTTGTTGGGATTTACTTGTACATAATTAGATCTTTCTCTCTTGCTGCTTTCAAGGATTTTTGTATTTGACTTTCCACATTTTTATAATGATGCATTGGAGTGGATCTCTTTACATTATCCAAGTTAACTTCTTGAATGTATAGGTAAATGTTTTCAGAAAATTGGATTTTTTAGCCATTTTTCTAAAATAAGTTTTTTGTGCCCTTTTCTCCTTTTATACTCATACTCCTATTATGTTAATCCTTGTGCAAAATGATCCTGTATTTCTGAGTCTCACTTTTTTTCTTCATTCTATTTCTCCTTTTCATGTTTCTTACTATGGATCTATCTTCAAGTTCATATATTCTTTTCTCTTCCAGTTAAACTCTACTCTTGAGCTCCTCTAGTTAAGCTCCTAGATTTATCATGCTCCTTCAGTTATTGTGCATATCAACTCTAGAATTTTCATTTAGTACCTTTTAATAAATTCTACATCTTCATTAAAATTCCCTAATAAACAGTTTTTATACCTCCTTTACTTCTTTAGTGAGTTTCTTTTTAGCTCTTTTTCCATATTTCTAATGGTAACTTTGAAGTTTGTATTCTAATATCCAGTCCATCTCACCAGCACACATTGTCTGTCTCCTTTCCTCTTATTCCTGTGTGGGTCACATTCTTGTTTCTTTGATATTTCATTATTTAAATAAAAATTGGACACTGAGAAGTCATTAGGCACTAACTCCCTTTCCTCCACCCTAGGGCTGGTTCTTTTTATTTCTGTTTGCTAATGTATTTGTTCAGTGACATGACTAGGCTATGTTACTGAAGTACTAGGCTATGCTACTGAAGTACTAGGCTATGCTATTGAAGTACTAGGCTGTGCTATTGAAGTACTAGGCTATGCTACTGAAGTACATTGCCCCCGAGACTTGAAGCCTTTACTGTTGCTCATCACAGGGCTCAGGCTTGAGTATGTACCAGAAGGCCCTGGAATGATAGTTTTAAGGATAGCAGTTTCAAAGGATTTCTCTTTGACTATCTCTGTGTGAAGTTATTTCGGTTGGTATTACACATTACGTATCAGGTTCCCCTAATTATGAACTAATTACTTTATTGTTTTTGACAATGCCCTGGAGCATAAATTTCTCAGCAGTCTGATGAAATTTAATTTGGGCAGAAACCATTTTTTGAGGCCAACCGCTGATGATTCTTTTTAAAAATCCTAGCATGTTTCTTAGCTGTCTTTTGCCCTGTTTCTGTCTGCTGAAGTAGCTGGCTTATAGCTCAGCTTACTCTTTTTATTTCAGAAGAGTTTTTATTTTCGAGAATGATTGAGGCTACACCTTCCTACATTGTTTATAATAAAGTTAGTGCTTTGGGAAAGGTGTGGAGTTCTCTTTCTTGTGAATTTATCAAATGACTTTCAAGCATTATTCTGTAGTACTAATCTTAAATATAGAGTAGGGCAGGCGATTAACTCTGATGTTCTCATTTCTCGTTGGAAACTGCTCGGTGAATAAGCTAGGATTAGACTGTCAAGGCACCACTGTTCTTATTTTGCCTTACCTGGAATAGAAATTTGTTCCTATGGATGAGTGGTCACTAGAGGAAGGTCGTTTCTGATTTCTTAAAGGGAATGCAAGAATTTAACCTCTTCAGCTTACAATGAGCACAGTGGTGTCCTGCTACTCTGGTTCCATTGGAGGGGTCCTCACTTGAAAGCTGAGGGTAGATGACCCCTCTCTTGGCTGCGTTCATCTGTACTCAGGTGCAGCTTCTGGCAAACAGAGTGGTACAAGCAGAGGAAGGATTCATGGTTCAGTTGCCACAGTCACTTCTTTTTCTGAGTTTAGTAGATTTCCTTGAATAATTGTTTCTTTATTTGCTGGGTTCTTTTAAGGTAATTTTCAAAGAACTTTAAAAAAAAATTTTAACAAGTGTTTTTATCAGCTTCGCTTCTGTTGTTAGGGTGGGAGTGTGTAGAATTTCTAATTGTAACATTCCAGAAGTGCAGCTCCTGACCATAGTTCTCACTATTGATGAAATGGAGGTTACCTACCTCATAAAGAGATGTTAAGGACACAATATGGTAATATATTCTAAAGGTTTTATAAATCAAAAACAAATTATAGTATTATTTTTACTAAAAGAATATCTAGAAATGTATATGAAAGGCAAAAATCAGTTTTCTTTATGAATATAAAATTTTAGTGTTTTTCAGAAAGAACGATATGGGAAAGGTGACTTGGAAACAGAAATCTAAAGTTAATCATATACTCTCCCTACCATTTCCCAGAATAAAATAAAATAAGCTAAATACTTGTCCTCTACTATTTTTCAGAGATTAAAGCAGAAGCATTTGAATCAATGTTGCTGTATAAACAACTGTTTTCTGGATTATAGTAAGAAAATGTTTGATAGATGAAAACTGTAGCACAATAAAATTGCACAAATCCATTGTAAAATTTCATTTTATAATTTTATTAATTCAACTGTATATAAACAATCTGTCTATATAAGATATACATATCAAAGCATTTATAGTCAAATTACATTACGTCTAGGATTTTCCTTAAACATTGCTAAAGACATCCAGAGCAAGAAGAATCAATAAATCAGTTTGCAAATGTTTGACAGTTGCTGAAAACAGATAGTGAATACATGGAAAGTTATCTTTACTTATGATGAGAATTTCTATAATATAAAACATTTGAAAATGTATTTACTTACTTATATACTAACCAAGTTATTATTATTATTTTGATCTTGGGAATTGAACCAAGGGCATCACACATGCTAGGCAGGTGCTGTAATATTGAGTGATATCCCAAGGTTTTTTTTCACTTTTTTATTTTTAAATTTAGAGACAAGGACTCCTCAACTTGTTTAATTGGACTTGAACTTGCATTCTTCCTGCCTTAGCCTCCCTAGTGGTTGGGGTTACAAGCTTATGCCAACTTTCCTAGCAAAAAAAAAAGTAATTAAGAAATAAAAAAAAAAGTCTGGAAAAGAGGGAATACACAAGACATCTAATGACAATGAGACTAGATGTCAGACTTTTTATTACAATAGGAGTTTTATTATCATTGTTGTTTTTCTTGTTATTTCAAACAGTGGGAAGGGTTCAAGTTAGTTACTTGATTGTTTCTATTAGTCCTTGTTGTTAATATGTAAGTCATTCCTCACCAGCACAGGGAGATAAGTTGTATATAAATTGTCTTCATTATCAAAATATTCAAATTGTCAAAAATTAAATTCTAGAGATATTTAGGGTCCTACAAAACTACTTAGTTTTGCATATAAATGCAGACATTTTATGTGAGAAAGTAGATATTCTTAATAATTTGATGAGAACATAGGTGAGAATTAGTAAAATTCAAGGCAAAATAAGTCATTATATTATATGGACATATTTACTAATGAGAAAAAATGTATTGAATACTTATGTAAACTTTCTATAACAATTGAGTAGTAGTATTACAGAAAACCCTAGATATCAAGTGGTTAAATTATTTTTTCTTATTCTCTCTTCTCTTTTTTTTCTTCGTCTGTTGCACTCAGACACATTTACATTTATTTCCTGGTTGAGTCCCCGGAATAGAACGGCTTCTCAATCAAGGCTTTCTATAACTTGCAAGATATTCAGAATCATAATCGATGCATCTTGATAACCAGGACAGTGCACTTTCCGTGGGTAAATAATAAAAAAACAAATTGCAAATAACAAAATCCACTGTAAGTCTACTTGCAAGCCAATAATAATTTTATATTTTGGCTCATACATAGAACATGATGTCAATTTTCTCTCTCGATAATTCAAGTATATAAAATCTAATTACATAGTAAATAATTTCAATGTTTTATAATAAAATTGATAAGTGAGCAATGAAAGATAACACAAAAGAAATATTAAGGCCAACATCAGAAATTATTTCTGTCAACAGACAACATTAGGAAAATTAGGACATCATGCATATTTATTTTTATGTGACCTCACAAATGTTTACTGTCTGTTTTCTTTAATTTTTAAATAAACTTCTTGGAATTTCTTTGTTTATTAGGTATATTACTATCCCTTCTAGTGGCAAAACAAACAAAACGTCTGATGCCGGGATATTTGTAAAGAAAAGAAACTGACACAATCATAGTTCGGGATGTTAAACATCATGGCTCCATCTTCTGCTCAGCTTTGGCTAAATCCCCATGGCAGCTGGGGTCTTCATGGCTGGAAATGCGTGGAGGAGATGGCGTGGTGAGAGAAGCCTTTTATAACATCTTGTCCTCCAGGGAACTAGATCCATAAGACCAACGTTAATCCTTTTGGAAAACAGTACCTTCAAGGTCTTAATTACTTCCCCTAGACCCTATCCCTTAAAGACTCTACCACATCCCAGAATCACTGCACTGGCAGCCCAATTTCTAACACATGAACCCTTTGGTGACAAACTCAAAGTATATCCAAGTCATAGTGTGTTCTAATAGAAGTAAATGGTTCTTTTCAATATAGTATGCTTAGCGTTCCAATAACATTACTTCAAATATTTCCTGAACAGAGTTGGTTACAGAGAGGGATTCTATTTGATCTGTTCCTGAGAAATTGCCCTGACAAAGCACTAGTGTAAAGTGAGATAAACCTTTCTTCCTTCCAAGAGAATTTGTCTGAAATGCTGCTTTTCCAAACTGCCCATGTTATTCTCTTGACACTGATAATCTCTTCATTGTAGCAATGAAGGGTTGATGGAAGCAGCTGTCCATACTGTAATCTGGAAGTCAAGTGAATGGTGCTGATTTCAAGTAACTAAAAATAGACAAGAGCTAAGTCTACAATATCTGGTTCATCTTAGCAATTTTTAAGTATTAGGCGAGTACAGATTACACCCCCAAGAAACTGCCACATTTGCTCAATATCCAATGTTTCAAGGTACCTGGTTCTGTTATAAAAACTACAAAATTTAATTATATGACCGTTATCTGGAAAATGGGCCACAAGCACACACCCCAACATTTAAAAAGATAATAATATTGTTAGTGACATGACATAAACTAAATCTAAATAATGGAAATAAACTTTTGCAAGAGCAGATAGAATATCAAATATTATAGACTATTTCTAAAAGACAGACACAAAGAAATATATTGATAATAGTTCACACAAGGATAAATCATCAAATAATATGTATTTATTATTTGTATAACTACCACCCAGTAAAACACAAAATAAGGGTTTATAGTTCTCAAATAATTTAATTTCATTGCAAAACTAGGTATCTCTTTAATGGTTTTGCTGTGGCTTCTAAAATTTGAAAATTACAGTTTACTGACTGGCAGGAGGAGGTCTATAGGATAGAATTCCTGAAGAGAAACAATGAGCTAGAATAGCATAGTGATGGTGAAGAATATCAATGGACTATTTTACACACGAAATTACTATGACTACAAGCAAGAATTTCACAACTTTACTGCACAAGAATTAATATATATATATATATATATATATATATATATATACAGAATACAGTATGGGTATAGAAAATACATATATATAAAATCACATTTATTTTTCACTATTTTATATGGTATAGAAGATAATTAAAGTGTATATTATATAACAAATACTCTACAGGCTACTGTCAAAGAATGTGAACCTACAAAGCCATACGTATCCTGGCCATTTTGAATAACCCTTGTTTCAGTAAGAACAGAAAATTAAATTGGGACTTTCTATCTCTCTCTCTTTAGTTCTGTCTCTCAAAACCCCACCAGCCAGCACCATTTTTCACATTACCTCCTATACAATGCAACTTGGGTGCTGTCTCCACTCACACGCTCTCCCTTCTTAAGCATGCTTTTCCTCAGCACCATACATCAACCTTCAAAGTGTGGACTGGACTCAGACCGCACCTACTATTTCATTCTTCTGGTAGCCAGCAAGGAAATTGGAAGTTGATAGTGACAATAAGCCTCTTTTTTCCATTTCAGCAATCTGAATGAAAAATAAGATCCTAAATACTGTCTTTGATTGGATAGCTGTGGACATTTATGGAGGAAAACTAAAAGTAACTAGAAAATAGCATGGTTTACATTAAATAGTTTATAATATTTAGAAGAACCCAATCACACTGACTTTTTTCTGAGTTATTAATGAGGTTAAAATGGTGCCTGTTCATAATATATTTTATTTTTCTATTATTAATTGACACTCACATTTACCAACCCAAGAAGATCATCTATATTGAGGAATATTTTACAAATAACATAGGGTAAGCTGAATGTGTCTTCTCTTTAGGTACGTCACATAGTCAAACTAAAAATAATAGAAAGTAAACGTTATTGTATAAAACTAGAAATGTTCAAAACAAAAACAAAAAACCCTCTTGTCATTGTTTTATAGATGAAAAAATCAAATATACTTCATAACAAATCCTTAGGAGTGAGAAAGTAGAAAAAATTTTACACTATTAATGCTTTTAAAAATGTAGATGATATATAAACAGGACTATTATTTTTTTCTAAAAAATACTGAATTTTATTATTTAATTTAAAAATAGAGCATATTTTAAGATGATATAATAAAATTATGATGTTTTAGGGACATTAATAAATTAAGAATTCAGTCTGTGGTTATTAAATTACAGTAAAAGCATAGTGACAAAACTTTTTTTTAAGAAAAAACTATAATAGCACACACACACACACACAAGAAAAAAACAACCCTGAGCAACGTAAGTACAAGATTTTTTAAGTTTAGCTATCTTGTCCTTGCCATAGAGGAAAATCAATTCAAAATATCTGTGGGTTGATCTGTGTACTCATATTTTAAATGTCACCAAGAGATTCTAGTATCAGTCAATCATGACTATTACAGATTCTGTTTCATTAGATGTTAGAATATTTTTCTTATTTGAAAACTGAAAATAAAAAAGTAAGTCGAACTGAAATTAAAAGACTGATTACCAGGGACTGGGAAGGTTACCAAGATGGGAGGGAGGATACAAAAAGATGGATGAATATGATTAATGTACTCTAAGGATGTGTATGGAAATGTCACACTGAATGTCATTAATCTGTACAATTAATATGTGTTAATAAAAAAGTTGTATCTAAAGAGAGAGAACATAGTGAAGATACATCTTTTAATTGTATATGAGAAATTATTAAGCTTTTAATAAAATTACAGGAAGCTTTTTGTCAAAGATAGTAGCAAATTTTCCTGCATCACTTAACTAAGCATACAAATCCTTGAAAATAGTATTTAAATATCTAATTTACACATTCATGTATGCATGCACACATTCCTTATCAGATGCATTTATAAACAAGCGTCTGGAAAAGGAAAAATTCAAAAGTAAAATAAAAAATAAGCAAAGATCATTACAGTAACTTAGACCACTTCAAACTGGGATTAGACATAGCAAATGCAATAGAAGGCAATAAAAGATGGAGCAGAGGCCAAAGGGATAAATTTGTAGTTGAGTATAGAACAGGTTCTCGCCAGTTCTCCATTTATCCACAAACCGCAGAATTTACACCACAACAAACTGAGATTTACCTGAATTTACTAAACAGGTTGTGATAAAACAATACAACTTGTGTAAAAATATGAATACTCTAACATCTTGATTCTGAAGAATTGTGAAGAGCTCCACCTTAATGGCATTTTCAAATAAAGTGAGAAAGAAAGTAACAAAAATCTTCCAATTTTATCGGAAGAGCTATTGGCTTATGTCCATCAATAAAAGTGGGAGAAAAATAAGAAATAGAAGACAAGGTATAGGAAAGGGGAGTGAGACAAATGATATTAAGAAAATGATAGCAGAACAGCTTATGCAGCAGTTTGCAAAAATAACTAAATCATGCACTTGATTGAGTTGATAGTCATTTCACAAAGCCATGGAAAGTGAAACAAAACTGTATCCAATATTTATTTCATGTTTTCCTAGAAAATATAGCAAACCAGAGTTAGAGAAGTATTGAAAGAGAGAACATACAGGAAAAGATTAAGGGAGAGAAATTAATTCCAGAAAAAAATGCCTAAAAGTTGTATAAGAAAGGAAACACATTTACTATAATACTTGCCAGAACAATGAATAATTACATTGCCATAATAAGAGAGAGTACAAATTTAATCCAAATTAATGAGATTTGATTATTAAAATATTAGGTTTATGGAAAGGGGTCACAAGTTTCTAATAACACTAATACTATGAAGAAACATCAATTCATACTTGTAATGAAATATTTTAAGTCTAAAGCCTTTCTATAATTTTTGTCAGTTTTGTTAAACTATAGATCTAATAAACACAAAATAAATGATTATAGCTGTACTACTGAGGCATATATTCTAAATATTTTTAAAGGCTACGATAGAATGTAAAAATTTCTATGTGTCAGTGATACTAATTATTTCTGACAATTTTGTTTGTTAAATGCATTTGTATTCCCTAAGCATACAGAGTTTAAGACAAACACCTTGACACGGTGATACCTCCTTCCCTGAACTAACATTAGTTGTAATGACAGATAGGTTTTTAGTTTGTGTTCCTAATTGTACTAGGATAATTTGATATGCCTACATGTGGTGTATTCCAAAATTAGTTATCTAAGAGGTACATCTATAAGAAATACATTCTACTTAAAGGGATTCTAATTCTGAAAAAACTAGACATGTTTTTTAAGTTATTATGCTAGCTGGATTTCACTTTTTTTCATTTCTTTTTTCTTTTTATTTGAGCTTTTATTATCTTTGTTTCACATTTTCCTTGTAAAACTTTGCAATTGTGTTCTGTTAATTGTTCCAGAAGACTTCATAGTATTTTCAGATGATAGACAATTCCACAGAAGATAGATGGAATATGACAGTTACTCCTGGTATCCAGAGGAAATCACAATAGGACTAAGGCCTGTGAATTCTGTTTTCAAGCCATTCTAATTGGCCTTCTGGGTGTTTAACAACCAAGGCTTGGAGACAAAAGCCAAAGAATACAAAAGGGCTAAGTAAATGACCAATATTTTCTTGTGCTGCAATGGCAGAATGAGACCCCTCTGAGGATCCCCGACATCTATGCTGAAGCAAAGAACCAACCAAGTAGTTTCCCGGAGGGAAGGAGCCAAGCAATGTGCATTATAATCAAGGGAGAGTCACTAAAGAGGGGAATGTCCTCATCCATCCAAAGGGAGCTATGTACTCAAGCACAACCATGGCACATCTTGAGAGAGACAACAGTTACAAAGATCTGAGGAAGCCAAAAGATGTCATATTCCCCAGTAGTAACCTGTGACAGCATTGACTGTCCTTAAT
>RJWT010031496.1:0-14366 GCA_004365215.1 Cuniculus paca | reverse complement strand
CTCCTTGCCCTGAGGGTGTCTTTCCTCTCCCAGCTTCCACAGTCTAACATGAATCACTTGCTGCAGAATTAGGCGCCCAGGCTGCAAAGCCTGGCTCAAAGAGCCACTGGAAGAAAACCTTGATGGATGACAGAGTTTGTGTCCCCAGAGGCAACAACACACCCAGCTGGGGCTGGAGGGAAAGGAAGTGGGAGAAGCTGGGTTCCGGTGAGGTAGGAGTGTTAGATGTCTCCCTTTCTTGCCAGTGTCCCCGCCTCTTTTCTTTTCTGGGAGCATCACCAGGTCATCACATGGAGGTTGAGTCTCTGAGTAGCCTCTGAAATCACCATCCCCAGTGACACATTCCCCACCGATACTCTGGATAGGAGTGAGGCTGTCTGAGCCCCAGGAATCATAGCCCACCACCCAACTCAGGACATCTGCAAGTGGGGACAGAGGCATAGCCAAAGCTTTGTCCTGCCCCATGCCGTGTGGGAGTCGTAGTCGCACACGCTTTAGAACATTTTAGTCAACAGTGAACCATATGTACTGTGGTGGTCTCATAAGATGATAATGGAGCTGAAAAGTTCCTATCACCTCGTGACATTGAAGTTGACATATGTCATTATAGCACAGCGTATCATGTGTCTGTGGTGACACTCTAGTAAACAAACTTTGCTGCCAGTCATGTAAAAGTAGAGCACACACAATTATGTACAGAGCATAACGCTTATTGAATGGCTGGTTTATGTGTTTGTTGTAGTACACTTATCATTTTTAAGAGTGTATTTCTTCTTCTTAAAAAATAAAGTGTGAGGCAGCAGCTTCGCCCATCTTGTGTTTCCAGCATCTCTCAGTTGCATCGTTTTCTCTTGTGTGCAGTTTAAACTGGTGCAGTTGGCTCATCGTGGCCCTAGGTGCGATAGGCCATCCCATGTGTATACATGCCGTGTAGATCTGATGTGTAGCAGGATATACCATCTAGGTTTGTCTATACCCCATGATGTTTGCACAATGATAAAACCTTCTAATGATGCATTTCTCAGAACAAATCCCCATTAAGTGTCAGGTGACTGTAGTTTGAAATTGCCCACAGTAAGACAAAGCACACAGTCACAAAGTAATAGGCAGCCCTGTGCATCTAAGGAAACAGGTGGGCTCTCTTTGGGGCTGACCTTCCATCCTAACTCTAGCATAAGTGGGACAGTTACCCATATCCAGTAAGAGGGTGATGCAGTTGTCATGGGAAATCATTCTCGTTCACATTGCTCAGAGGTTGTACCTGGCAATCAAAGGGTGGGGTGTGAGCTGCAGGGAATGCTGCTGCTAGGGGCCAGGGTGCTCACTGGAGGGGGAGAAGGCTTAGAAAGGACAGCACAGAGACGAGACTCCTGTGGTCCTGCAAGGTTTCTTGGAAACTCCCAGGCCCAGGGTGTTCAAGTCTGCAACACAAATCTCTCAAAGCTCTGTGGGAGTTTCCCAAGGTGATTCCAACTTGTTCACCAGACTCCAAGCTCCCTGCGGATGGTTCAGCTCATCCTTGGCAGCCCAGTGCCCAGCAGAAAGCCTGTACTCTGTACATCTTCATTTTTGGTTGCTGAAGAAACAAGTCTTCCCCTAAACAGACAAAACGTGGCAGGTGACTTACTATCTGGCACAGAGATTATGCCACTGCTCATGTGCATGACTTGCATCGGTCCTGTCAAAAATCAAACTGAAGTCTATTTACATGCCAAAGTTAAAAGGACCCAATGATGTATTGTTTGGGTGGTTTCTTTTATGAAAACAGCTTTAGAGTGTTCTCTCTTTTTTTTTTTTTAACCTAGAGCTTACTTTAAGTGTGTTCCATTTTGAACTTGGTAATTTATTTGAGGGCTACCACTATATCTCTGCTCTCTGAGTCTTGCAATGGCTCTGGGCTAAAAGCAATAACCAACCTCAGAAGAAGATGGAGAAAGGCTTTGTGTCGCAGAGTGCACCTACTGAATGGGAAAAATTCCCAGAGACCTCAGGTGGGAACTGCAGCAAGTTGCCTTCTCTCAGAGGGGATCTTAGGCCACCTTTCATCAAAGAATGCAAACATTTTTGCATAAAAACAACCAGCAGCCACAAAGCAGGAGATTTCTGTGCATGTAGATTTGTTGGCAATACCCTGGTAATCATGAGCAACATTTGAATAGTGCTTGGGCCAAGTTTCCCAGCCTGTGAGCGGAGGTCCTGGGTGTTCTGGATGCACACAGCACGTACTTACCACCAGACGGAGAGATCTTACCTCAGGGCTACTCAGGAAGTATGGAGGGGCATGCAAAAACCATTTTAAATTATAACAGTTGTTTGTTTTGTTGATCAGTATGAGAAAAAAAATTCTAGCACAACAAACCTGTGATTTCATGCATTCCATTGTTCAGAATAAGAGAGAACAGATATTTAAACTAAAAACAAGTAAGCCCATTTACTAAAAACATGTCAGTGAAATATACGTGGGTACATGGATACAGCAAATATCACAAATACCTCACGTGAAAGCCTGAAGTTTGGGGAATGTGACTTTGTATCGTGTTGCTGTGGGCCTCCATATAATAGCCCAGACTTACTCTGAGCTCCCTGATCGTGCTTTCTGTTACAGCGATCAAGGCTTCTAAAGCCCACAGGCAGCCAGAAAGCAGAGCGATAAATATTTGTAGTGCAATGTGGAGTTAGGATACGGAAAATAATTATTTTTGTCTTACAGCAAAAAATGTTGGCTTCATTTACAAAGTAAGAATAATCAAGCCATGAATTGCAGGTCAAAGAGAACTTTGAGAACATGTGGCGAAGTCCAGCCATCTTACCCACTTCACAGATGAGCAAACTGGGTCCCAGGGATGAAAATGACTTTCCTAGGGTTATACAGTAAGTTAGAATGCTCTTTTTAGATCAAAGACAAAAAGCCCAAGTTCCTGTGGTAGCAAATGCCTGTACATCAATAAGAAAACAGACCCAGTAGAAAAATGGAACAAGAGCTTCAAAGAACACACAAACACCATTTAAACATCAGACAAGATGCTCATGCATAATAAGAGAAATGCAAATTAAAATTATATTGACACATCTGCTTCTAGCAATGATGGACAAGCTTGTATCAGACCAATCATCCTGCTGGGAACAATTAAGAAAACTGGATGAAATATCACAAAATCAACTGTTGGAAGATTTTGGAGAGCTACCAAGGCTCCAGGATCCCAGAAGGGAGCCTGATATTCAGTAGTGCTCTGCCTCTTATGGAATTTGCTAGTTCCAAAGCTGTGGTTGAGAGGCCAAGAAGAACTTGGGCAACGCCATGGGCCTGAGGAGCCAGAAATTGAACTCTTAGACATAAAGACCCTATTTGTACACCATGTTCACACCAGGTCAAAGGTAGAGGCAACCAGGTGACCAAACAAAATGTGGTGCTACATCCAATGGAATATTACCTGACTTTCAAAAGGAAAGAATTTCTGATGTATAGCATGACACAGATGAACCTTGAGAATACAATACTAGGTGAAATAAACCAGATACTTGAAGACAGATACCGTCTGCTTCTGCTTACATGAGATACCTAGAGCAGTCAAACCCATAAACACAGAAACGCGAATGGTAGTTGTCATCAGGGCTGGAGGAGAGAGGAATGGGGAATTGCTATAAATAGGTACCAGTTTCAGCTGAAGAAGATGAAGTTCTGGAGATGGATGATGGTGGTGGTGGCACAGTGATGTGAATGTACTTACTGCCACTGAGCTGCACACTTAAAAATGGTGCAAATGGTAAATTTTATGCTGTGTGTGTTTCAGCACAATTTTTTTTTTAAAACAAAGACCCTGGTAAACAGTGTAGGCTTTCATTTGAGATCTCAAAGGGCTGTACCTAGGAAGAAGGGAAAAAGAAATGAATGAGCCCTTTCAAAGACAGCAGACCACCGGGCTTGGTGGCTCATGCCTGTAATCCCAGCATTCGGGAGGCTGAGATAGGAGGATTGTTATGAGTTCGAGACCAGCCTGGGCTACAAAGTGAGCTCAAGGCCAGTCTGAATGGCATAGTGAGACCCTGTTTCAAAAACACAAGGGCCAGGGATCTAGCTCAATGGCCTAAGCGCTTGCCTGGCAAGCGCAAGGTCGTGATTTCAACCACCAGTGCAGCAAAAACGAAACAAAACAAAACAAAACAAAGACAGCAGACCCATCATCTTAATTCCTGATTGGACAAATGCAACTTGATATCACCGGTGCACCTGGCTTAGCAGAAGTGAAAGTAATTCTTCTCTGGAAGAAGATAGCAACATCCAGTCTCCAATGATCTTTTCCGTGTTCACCTGTTATGCCTAAGAGTCAACAAAAAAGCAGAAATAAAATAATGGTACAGAAATCAAGGGTAAAATCATACATTAGAAATATGTTCACAGGGCTCCAGTTATTTGAAGCATAAGAGCTGGACTTTAAAATGACTATAATTAATATACTTGAAAAGTTAGATGACAAGAAGCATTTCAGCAGAGAACTGAAAACTATAAAAAGGAAAATCAAATGGAAATTCTAAAAATGAAAAAAAGCATGATAAATTTGACAGTAGATGTGCAAGATCTGCACATGTAAAATTTAACACATTGCTGAGAGAAATTAAAGGGGATATAAATAAACAGAGAAATATATTGTGTTTGTAGATTGGAAGATTCAGTGTGGTTCAGATGTCAACTCTTTCAAACTGATGTACAAATTCAAGGCCAGATATTTTGGTAGAGATTGACAAGCACATTCTGAAACTTATGTGGAAATATAAAGGATCTAAAATAGTCAAACATTTTGAAAAAGAAGAATAAATTGGGGAATTTATACTACCTTATTTCAAGAATTATTTATTATAAAGCTACTGAGATCATGTGGTATGGGAATGAAGATAGACATGTACATCAATGGAATAAAAGAGAGATCCAAGAAATGGACTCCAACAGCAGTTGATTCTTGTCCAAACAATACTAGCACAAACATTTCTTTTTTTTCACTTTATAATTTTTATTTTAAAGATAATAAAACTGGGAAAAATGAAACAGAACAAAGTTGATAAAAACAAAACAGTGTGATACAGGATTTCAAAACAAGATAATAGGAAATCAACAATGGCTACTATAATTCCTCTTGTCTTCAAAATAGCTGCCCATACCATCAGACGTAGTAAAATCAAACAAAACAACAGAATAGAACCAATAAAAACAAAACAATGAAGAAATATAGGACTTCAAAACAAGATAATAGTAAATTCAAAATGGCTACCATAATATATCTTGTTATCTTTGAAATAGCTGCCTATGCCATCGGATATAACAAAACCAAACCAAACAAAACAGAATAAAACCAAACTAAACAAAACAATGAAAATGATACAGGACTTCAAAACAAGATAATAGGGAATTAACAATGGCTACCAACTTCAGAAGGAGATTCCCCCATAGATGCTACATTGTGTATTGTTACCCTCTAAATGGATGATCAGATTGCTGGCTTTAGGTTGCAAAGTCAATAAAACACTAAACACTACAAGCATTAAGTTGTATTTTACTTCAATAGCTATCATCTCAGCTTGTGTTTCTCCATATAAACCTTTCTTTTCAATGAACTAAGAGAAACTAGCTATATAACTCTTTTAACTATCGTGTATAAACGTATTTTTTTCTTTTTGATGAAGATTCCAAAGCAATGCATACAGAAACTATATTATTTTCAAGAAATATTTCTGCAATATTTGGATAAATATATACAAAAACTAAAAATAAATTTAAAGAAACTTAACCTTAACTCACACTGTATATGAAAATTAAAAGACCTATGATCCTTGAAATTAAAACCTATGATCCTAAAAAAAAAAGACCTAAAAAATTGAGCCTATGATCCTTTAAATGGATTTCAGACCTACATGTAAAAGCAAAAATTATAAAACTTCTAGAAGAGAATTTTAGTGGCCTTATATTTAGTAAAGATTTATTCAATATGACAAAAACCATAAACTATAAAAAATTAAAAGTTGGACCTCATTAAGTTTGAAATGTTTACACTTCAAAAGACAATATTCTGCTTGGCAATGCCTTAAACATACACTTGCCATATGATAGCAATTCTGTTCCTCGAAGAAAAGACATATCCACACAAACATTCCATACAATGGAATACAACTCAACAATTAAGAGATATGAGTTATTGATAAGTGCCATAAGATAGATGAACCTCAACTACATTATGCCAGGTAAAAGAAGCAAAGCACAAAAGAATATATATTGTATGTTTTTATGTGTACAAAATTTCTAGAAAAGACAAAATTGTAGATATAGTAAATATATTGATGATTGCCTGGGACCTGTATTAAGAGTGAGGAATAACTCTAAACAGACACAAGAGAACTTTGGGGGTGATGGGAATGTTCCAGAACTGGAGTGTAGTGATAGGTCAAAATTGAACTAGTCATTTAAAAATCACTCATTTGTGCACTTATAATGGATGAATTATATGATACATAAATTATATTTCATAAAGCTGTTAAAATGGAAAGAAAAAAAATTAAAAGACAAGCCACCAACCAGGGGAAAGTAGTTCCAAACATAATCTGAAAAAAGTCTTAAATCTAGAATATATTAAACGCTATTACAGTTCAATAAGACAAACATCCTAATTTCTATTTATTTATTTATTTATTTTTGGTACTGGGGATCGAACTCACAGCCTCGCACTTGCCAGGCAGGCGCTTATGCAACTGAGCTAAATCCCCAGCCCCGAACGTCCTAATTTCTAAAATGGGCAAAATATTTATAAAGACACTTCACCATAGAAGATCTACAGTTGTCAAATAAGTGTGTGAAAGAACATTTAACAACATTAGTCATTAAGGAAATATAAATTAAAACCACAATAAGATTCTACCACACATCCATTTTACTAACAGTAAAAACACTGATGATATCAAGTGTTCTGGAGGATTTGGAGTAACTGGAACTCTCGTATGAAGGCTCACACATGAGTGTTTGTAATAACTTTATTTGTAACAGCAACAACTCTAAAATCTCAAAGACTTGACATCTTCAGACAATGGATAAACAATCATAGCACAATACAATAGAATACTACTCAGCAAGAAAAAAAGGATAGAGTATTAGGGTTGGGGTGTAGCTCAGTAGTATAGTGCTTGCCCAGCATGCACAATGTCCTGAGTTTGATCCTCAGCAATATATACACACGTACACACACACACACACACACACACACAGGAACACAAACACACAATGGAGAAGTGATACAACAGTAATGAATTCAAAATAATTATGCTGAGTTAAAAATAAGGCAGGTCCAAAGTAAATACACACTGTGTGGTTCCATTTACATAAAATTCTAATTAATCTATAGTGATAAAAAGCAGATCAGTTGTTTAGAGAAAGACAGTAAGGAAGGACAGATTAAAAGCATGAGGAAACTTATTCACTATGACAGTGGTTTCACAGGTGAATGCATATGTCAAATCTGATCAGACTATATATGAAGTTCTTTGAACAACAATTATGACTTAATAACGCCATATAAAACTGGAACACAGGGGCTGGGGATTTACCTCAGTGGCTCAAGCACTTGCCTGGTAAGTGCAAGGTCATGAGTTCGATCCCCATTATCAAAAAAACAACAACAACAAAAAACAAAAACAAACAAACAAACAAAAAAACTGGAGCACAATAACAAAATGTGAGAACAGGGGCTTAGACACCTATGAAGGGAAAATTTTGGAGCTGTAATATAGATCAAATCAGATATACCAAATTGAAGAATGAAGAAAATAAAGCAGGAAAATTGCAGAAAAGAATATGAGACCTATGAGTCATACTGAAATGCTAAAATAATAAGAAACTGGAATCCAGAAAGGGTAAGACTGAGAAGGTAGCAGAGAAGGTAAAATACGGAGAGGAGGTAATGGCTAAGAACTTTCTTAAAAACATACAAAGATAACATGCCATAGATTTGAGCAGAGCAAGGAAAACAAGCCCCTCCCACACATTTAAAACTATTGAAGATTAAAGACAAAGAGAAAATCTTAAACACAGCCAGAGATAAAATGCTAGCTACTTTCAAAGAACAGCAATAAGATTGATAGCTGAATTCACAACCGAAATAATGAAATCAAAAAGACATTGGACTGAGAACTTGAAAATGCTGAAAGAAAATAATTACCAACCTCAAATTCTATGAAAAATATCCTTCACATAATGAAAATACACTTTGAGGAAACAAAACCTATCATTCATTACCAAGAGATATACACTGTAGAAAATACTAATTTTTCAGGCAGAAGGAAAATACTTCCAGTTGGAAACATTGAGATGCTGTAGGGAGTGAAAAGTAACCAAAAATGTGAATATGAGGGTAAATTAAATTATTAATGATTATATAAAATAATAAAAATATTTTAGGGATTCAAATAGGGAATTAAAATGTAAAACAAAAGCAGCATGAAAAGTGGGAAAGAAATAAATCTAAATAATTATTCTAAGGTCCCTATAACTCTGGGAGGTGACAAAGTTATTAATTTACAATAGAGTTTAATGGGTCAAAGATGAAATTTTAGGCTGATTGCCAAACTAACAAGCTAGGAGAGGAAGAAAATGAAATACAATAAGTAATTAATTGAAAAGATATAGGCCAGGATGGTAGATGTAGACTCAAAAATAGAGCTGAGCATGGTGCACGTGATTATAATACCAGTACTGGGAGGCGAAGATTGGGGGATCATAAGCTCAAGGCCAGCCTTGGCTATGTGGGCAAGTTGAAGGGCAACCTGTACTGTATAGAAGTACCTTGTCTCAAAACCTACCTCCTCAAATGTTGTATCAGATAAAATGGGCTTTAAGAAATTACTTGGCTAGATATGAGAGACACTTCTTAATGATAAAGGCTAACTCAACTAAGAAATTACAATAATTCTCTATGTTCTATGTACCTAATTATATAACCTCAAAATATATAAAACAAAAATAAGTAGAACTGAATAGGAAAACAGAGGAATCTACAATCATTATTACATAACTTTAATGTAGCACTTTCACTAATGTTCACAACAACCAGACCAAAGAATCAGTGAGGATGTAAAATATTTGAATAATATGTTTAACCAATTTTGCCTGTGTGGCATATAGGGTACATTGAATGCCACAACTTCAGGCACACAGTTTTCGTGTGTATGAGGGACATTTATCAAGAGGAAGCATAGACCCCTATAGAGTGCACACACTGGTTATCCCAGCTACTCCTGTGTATGAGGCAAGAGTAGCACAAGTTTCACTGTCTAAAAATAAGATTTTAGGACTAAGGATGTAGCTCAAGGGTAAAGCTATTGCCTAGCATGCATGAGGCTCTGAGTTCAATTTTGAGTACCACAATAAACAAACAAACAAATAAGTAAATGTAAATTACAATGAACAATAAACTTTAAAGTAAGTCTCAATACATTTCATGAGATGAAATAGCCTCATACTGGTGAGATTAGGCTAAAAACCAATAAAGAACTAAAAGCAACAACCCCCTCCAATATTTGGAAATTATATTCTTCTATGTAGTCTCAGTAGAAATTAAAATAATCAGGAAACTGATATGAAATTTCAAACAGAATGATTATAGAAACATACTATATCAAAACTTGTGTAGGTACATGCTTAGAGGAAAAATGGATAAAACTTTAAAAGGAAGAAAGACTGGAAATGGTGATCAGCTCTCTGTTACTGTAACAAATACCTCTATGAGCTAACTGGGCTCACATTTTGGAAGTTTCAACCCATCAGTGTTTGGATGCATCACTTTTGAGCCTGTAGTGAGGCAGTGCATCATGGTGGCAGCAGGCGGTAAAACTGTTCAACCTGGAAATGAAAGAGAAGAAGAGGAAGGGGGTGGGTTGCTAGTACCCTTTCAAGAGCACAGCCTCAAGGACCAGAAGACCTCCCAGGTGGCACCACTCCTCTAAAAGGTTCTACCACCTCTCAAGAGCTCCCCAGACTAGCAACGAAGCCTTTAACGCATGGGCCTTTCGGGGAACATTTACCCAAATGACAGTAGTAAGATCGAAAAAGAATATATGTATCTGCTAGAGAAATTTAGAAGGAAAGGAATACTAAGAATAAAAATTATGGCTAGAGATGTATGCAGCTCATTGGTATAGCACATGCTTAGCATGAACAAGGCCCTGGGTTTGTTCCCCAGCACAGTGTAAAGGAAAAAAAGCAAAACTTAATAAAGTAGAAAACCAACTTACACAATAGAGAAGATCTGTAAAGATGAATTTTAAAAAGGCCTGATAAAAGCTCTTAGAAAGCCTGATTTTTAAAAGAGCACAAGACACAAATAGCTAACACCAAAATTGGAAAAAGTAACATCACTATAAATTCTACAGGTATTGAAGACAAGAGGGTATTGTGAATAGCTATATACTAGTAAATTTGAAATTTTAGATGAAATGGAAGAATTGCAGGACAATGACAACTTTCTAAAACTGACAGAAAAAGAAATAGAAAATCTGAAAATTTCTATATGTATTAAATAAATTGTATTCATAACTAGACCTTTCCCACAAAGAAAACTCTTGACCAATAGGTCTTTTTTTGGGGGGGTGAGGTTCTGGGGTTCAAACCCCAGGGCCTTACATATGCTAGGTACATGCTGTACCCCTAGCTCCTGCCAACAGGTCTTCACTGAATAATTCCTGTGAGCACATAAGGAAGGAATATCACCCATCTTTCACAAAGCTCACCAGATAATTAAATTATTATCTGAAACAATCTAATTACTTAAGAAGAATATGGAGTAATCCACAATTATTTTATACAAAGGCAGCACAGGCTTCATACCAAAAGTTGTTAAGGAAAAACATAAGAAAATCTTTGTTATGAATGCACCAGTCTCTTTCATAGACATATACTCCTAAATAAATTATTAGCAAAACAAATCCAGAAACCGAATCATACATCACCATGAAATTGGATTTATTCAAGAAATGCAAACATGGCTTTTAAAAAAAAATCAATGTGATTTCCCACACTAATAGATTAAAGAATAAAAATCACATGATCATCTCAGTAAATGCAGAAAAAGCAACTGATAAAAATCAACATCCACTTACAATTTTACAAAGGTTTTAGCAAGCTAGGAATAAATAGAAACGTCTTTAATATGATAAGGGGCATATATGAAAAATGAACATCATACACCACACTTGATGAATATTAAAAATCTCTGCCTGAGATTACAAGTGAGACAAGGATGTTCATTCTCTCCACTTTTCTTCAACACTGTAGTAGAGGTTCAGGCCAGTGTAGTAAGGCAAGCAAATGAAATAAAAAGTAAAATGACTGGGAAGGTAGAAATAAATCTGTCATTATTCATGGATAACATGGTTGTGTATGCAGGAAATCCATAAGAAAGTATAGAAATTAATAGCTGCATTTAGCAAGGTCATTTGATACAAGGTCAGTATTTCTATAGATCAGTGTGAATTTAAAAATGAAAGTTTAAAAAAGAGTTGACATTTATATGAACATAAAAGTTAAATGTCTTGGGATAAATTTAACCAAACATGAGTAAAACTTATATGGTGAAATCCACTATACATTATTGAGAGAAATTGAAGAGAAATTAAATAAATGGAAGGATACAAATTTCCAGGTTAAAAGACTAAATATATAAAGATGTCGGTTCCCCTAGAATTGACCTAGTGTTTCTGTAGTCTCAATTAGAATCTCCACAGGTTTTTTTTCTAGTGGAAATTGATGGGCTAATTCTAAATGTTATATAAAAATGCAAAGCATAAAAATAGCTACAACAACCTCAAAGAAGAAAACAAAGTGAGAAGACTCATAATATCAAACTTAATATAAATCTACTGTCATTAAGAAAATACAATATTGGGGGACTTCCGGAAAGATGGCAGAACAGTAAGCAGCAGAGTAAACAGTCTCTCTGAGAGAAACAGTTCAGGTGGTGGAATACAGCATCACTGAGAGGACAAGAAGGAAGGAAGTGGGTCCCCTGGACCCAGGAAGAATCTAAAATGTGAATTGAAGCCCACAGAGAGAGTAAAAAGAAAAACTTAAACGAAGAAGGTGGTAGTTGGCAACACCTTAGCCTGGAGCCAGACTCACCCTGTGAGAAGAGCGGTTGAGCCTGGGACACATGGTCATGGTTGACCCCAGAGGTTTCTGCAGAGAGGCACCACAGTGGAAGAGTGGCAGATGTGGAGATCTATGTTGGCTGGTGATGAGTGCAGGGGACTCCATCCTCCCATGGGAGCTAGCAATTGACTAGGAGCCATTTTGGAGTCAGGCAGGATAAGCCCAGGGCCAGGACTGCTGCCAGCTTCATCCTGCAGCTCCACGTTATGGGCAGACCAATGGAAGTTGCTTGAACTGAGTCCCACTCCTGTGCTTGTTCCAGAGAACATTGAGTAGGTTCCTAACCAGCTTAGATCCACAGGCCCTGGCCAGTTCCACTCCTGTGTAAACTCCAAAGGCCCTTGTAGGCCAGTACCCAGCTCAGTGCAGGAGCATGGGCGCCCACCATTAGATACCTGTAGCCAGCACTGGCTAGAAAAACCAAACAGTCTCCCTTCAGAGAAATTGTAGCCAATGCCGGAAGTCCCTGGGACCATGCTACCCATGTGTATGGAAGAAATCAGGAATATGTCAAGACAAAGAAGGAGAAGGCAATCTCTGGCATCCAACCCAAGCAGTGCAAGTCCAGGAGAGGTAAATATGGAAAAGATCAGGAGTCACACACCTGAAATGTCTGAAGTGATGTCAACTGAAGTAAAGAAACAACTTCATGAAGTTATAAGAGAAATTAGACCAGAAATTCTATCCCAGATAAAAGAAGAAATGAAAAACATAATAAAAGAATTACTAAGCATCTCTAAAGAAGATACAGATTAAAAAAAATAGAGGAGTATAGGAAAATGAGGGAAACCATGAATGAACAATATAAGAGAGATTTAGAATGCATGAAACAGATTCAAAGAGATATCCAGGAAATTAAAAACTCCACTGAAAGCTGGAAAAACCACTTGAAAGAAACTGAAGATAGACTTTCAGACCTTGAAGACAGGTGTGCAGCTTGTGATTGTGAAAGGAAAGATCTCTTAAAAATAACAAGGACTCAGAAAGTAACAATTCAATGGCTGTAAGACAATTCAAAGAAACATAACTTAAGAATTAAAAATGTGAGTGAAAAAGCAGGGGTCAAGACAAATGACATCAGGACCCTATTTACAGAAATAATTTCTGAGAACTTCCCAAGCATGGGAAAAGGAAGTGACATTCAAATAAGTGAGGCATATAGAACTCCAGTTAGCCATAACCAAAACAAATCTACACCCAGACATATAATAATCAAGATCCCAGAAATTCAACACAAGAACAGAATATTAAAAGCTGTTAGAGAAAAGAAACAGATCACCTATAAAGGAAAACCCATCAGAATTGTGGCAGACTTCTCAATACAAACCATCAAGTCAAGAAGAGGCTGAAGTGAAGTATTGCAAGTCCTGAAAGAAAACAATTTCCAACCCAGGCTGATGTACCCAGCCAAACTTTCTTTCAAAATCAATGGAGAAACAAGATACTTCTATGACAAAGAACAACTGAAGGAATTCATGACCACCAAACTAACCCTACAAGGAATACCAAAAGACATTCTAGAAAGAGATTAAAAAGGACCACTTTTTATCAGGAACAATAGCAGAGGGGGACCACCGGGGGGGGCAGTTGATTGAATGGGGAGGAAAAATAGGGAGCCAATGGCAGGAAAATAGCATGGCAGAGACAATGCAGTGCAAGAGGGACATAACTATTAATGTAGATGGCCTCAGTGCACCAATAGAAAGAAACACAGGCAGAGTGGATCAGGAGACAGGACCCATCAATATGCTCTATACAAGAAATACATTTAACTAGAAAGAAAATTCATAGACTGAAAGTCAAAGGAGGAAGAACAACGCCCTATGTGACAGGGAGCCAGAAAAAAAAAAGTAAGGCTAGCTTGCCCATCAACTGCAGAATGGATAAGAAAGTCATGGCATTACTGAATTTGGTTATGACATCCAGAAGTCTTTCTATGGACTTTTGTGGGTCTTCTATGTAGAGTATCATGTCATCTGCAAATAGTGATAACTTCTTCCTTTCCTATTCTTATTCCTTTTATTTCTGTCTCTTGTCTAATTGCTCTGGCTAATGTTTCCAGCACTATATTGAATAGGAGCGGTGAAAGTGGACATCCTTGTCTTGTTCCTGATTTTAGAGTGAAAGCTTTCAGTTTTTGACCATTTAATGTGATACTGGCTGTTGGTTTGTCATAGATGGCTTTTAT
>RJWT010031495.1:0-14369 GCA_004365215.1 Cuniculus paca | reverse complement strand
TTTTTGAGACAGGGTCTCACTATGTCGTTCAGGCTGGCCTTGAGCTCACTTTGTAGCCCATGCTGGTCTCGAACTCTAAACGATCCTCCTGCCTCAGCCTCTCAAGTGCTGCGATTACAGGCATGCGCCACCACGCCTGGCTTACATTGCTCTTGAATACTGGTCCGTGGGGACCCGTATTTGAAGGTAGATTGGCCAGATGACTGAGCGTTTACTCCTTGAAGAGTTTTCACACTTTTGATAATATTTTGCCATCAGGGTACACAGGTGACTCATTCTAACCCTCAAGTGTTAAATTAGAATTTTTGAGCTTTTTTAGCATAATTGTGTTAGTAAGAAATTTAATATTCTAAAATCTTGCTTGATCTTGGAACATTAAATTTCTCATTAAACTTCATTGAAATTAAGATGTTATGTACATGTACCACCTCCCCACTAGGAATGTGATCATTGTGTACTGAAGACATGCATTTATAAAAAATAAAAATTGAAAAATTTTATTTAATTGACCCTACAACTTCCCTTTGTCTTTTAGGTAAGAACTCAGGGCCCTATCCTCACAGCAAGTGGCAAAAATCCTGTAATGGAGCTTAATGAAAAAAGACGAGGGCTCAAGTATGAACTCATCTCAGAGACTGGTGGAAGCCATGACAAGCGCTTTGTGATGGAGGTGTGTGCCTAGATGCATGCTACTCTGCACTGCTCTCAGACAGGGTATCCCAGAGTGATTTGCAAAAAGTTGTAGACTCTTACCAGTTCTTTGGGAACTACTTAACTTCTGGTGTTCTCCATGTTGTAGAATGTTAAAACTTCATAGAAGAGTTGCATGGGATAACTGCAAAGTCGTGTTCTTGATTTCAGGTAGAAGTAGATGGACAAAAATTCAGAGGCGCAGGTCCAAATAAGAAAGTGGCAAAGGCAAGTGCAGCTTTAGCTGCTCTGGAGAAGCTGTTTTCTGGACCCAATGCAGCAAATAATAAGAAAAAGAAGATTATTCCTCAGGTATGAGTTAAGCAAAACTCTTGCAGTGCCTTTGGAAAATACTGTAAGAATTAAATTCCTGTCTAAGTGCTACTTTAGCTTTTTCTCAAATTGGTTCTTTTGCATGAATTGGGCAGCTTTTTTTAAAAACTAGATCATTAGGACCTGTGAGTCCCTGGTCTGTGGTTTTTGTGGGCAAATTATATTTATAAAAGAGAGGCTGTTAGCATTATTGGGAGAGTTGAGGTCATTCTTGGTGAGGTAAGATGTTGAGGCGAGCTAGGCTTTCTGTAGGTGTGAGCTTTTGACTTGCTCAGAGCTGCCAGACTGCCTCCGACTGCCTGCGGCTCACTCTCCTTGAGTCTGCAGCTGCTCTCCCACCTCCTTTCTGCTGTGTCCTTTTGCGTTATTTGGGGCTTTCCTCTGTGGGTGGTACAAAAGGTGACACTGTGCTGCATCTGTGGATCATTGGCAGTGGGAAAGCCTTCACAAGGAATTTGTATAACCGGTCTCCTAAGTACATATGAGTCTTCCATCCATTTATGTATCAAAAATATTTTTCTTGACATGTACCCTGTGCATAATTGTATAAGAAAAAAGAGATATGTAAGTATATTTAAGACAGTCTCTGCCTCATGGAGAGTGCTGATGTAATTGTAATATTTGAATATACTGTGTGATAGAAAATACATTAAAAATAATTTAGTAGAAGTAACTTGAGACTAAACTTCTACGTTAAACGTTATATTTATATTCTTTTACACATGCAAAGTTTATTGATCTCATTTTAAGAAGAGGTATGTCTACTGGATCTTCTCCATCCCAAGGCCATGGCTGTTCAATTGCATTTAATAACCATCTAGACAGTTGTTTTGTATTGAGTCAAATTCCTTGTATCAACTGTAATAAGCACCGTTGATTTCTAGGACTCATAGTATAAACAAAACTAATTTTTACTGAGATTAAATACAAATAAAGCTTTTAAATTACAGTGGCACATAGGTGCAAAGTAAGATTTCTTTGTGAAACCTTTTAGTAAACATAGAGCAAAATATGTACTAGATTAAGTAGAAAGGTTATTCTTACCTCATTTATTTTATTTTTTTTTCTCCTGGGTTGCATCCTGTATTTAGATAGTAAATTTTATTGTTTAGAAAGCCTACGTTTAAGTATTTAGTAGGTAGTTAAGTTTGTCTCTTGTGGCTTGAGTTATATCTGTGTGGAACCACTCTGCTCCCACAGGATTATTGCTTCCTGACTACTTTCAACTAAGCTATGTTTAAAAAATAAAAGTCCACTCCTTTTTAGAATTTTTCCATACTAGAAGCTGTGAAACTTTTTTGTTCAATGTGCTTGACAGCTAAGAAGCGGTCTATTTTGGATGTGTGGGTTGGTTTATTTCAGGCAAAAAGAAAAATGATTGTCCCTAGCCATGCTACATTTGACCTTGAAAGTGGTGTCTGGCTGGTCATGACAGAGGTAGTGGCCATCCTGGGAGGAGGGGAGGATGATGAATTTTTCACAGGAGATGGGCATGTGTGCCCTGTGACTCTGGTAGCTTCCGAGACTGTTAACTTGATCACCACTTTCCTTCTACCTTGGTTATAGCAGGGAATTTTACTGTCTCTAGTTTGAGTTTTTATTGTATTTTATACTAAAATATATTTTTGTAATATATTTAAGTGTAACTATTAAATATAATAGTTAATTTAAAATCTGACATTTGATCTTGTTAAATTTTCAGTTTTCAGTTCATTTTGAAGTGTGTTCATGTCTCTTCTCTGGGTTGCTTTTTCTAAAGTAAGGAAAACAATGGGTATCATTATCTTCATTTTACAGTTAGTGGGGAGACTGCCAGAGAGAGCTATTATGTGACTTTGCCAGTGTCCCATGTCATTTTAGAGCAAGAAGGGATTTTGGAGGTGGTATTTATTTAATAATATAAAAAAGGCACATATGTAAGTGTAGTAGAATCAACAAGCTTAAAAAAAAATTCCATGACCTTTTGGAGGTCACAGATGAGGACCTGCTGTCCTTATCTTTAGTCTTCTTACCTTAGTCTGTTCTTTTTCTTTAAACTCCACTCAGGTTCACAGCTAATTCTAGATAATTTGTTACTGGCATATAGTCTGCCCCTGAGTGGAAAATCCAGTGGCTTTTGAACCTGGATACCCCGTGTCTATAATTACTTCAGTAGGTCCAAAATAACTTGGAATGTAGTTTGACTATGTAAAGTGGTGGTAAAATACAAATTCTTTTGAAGGTGAAAATGTTATTAGTTAGATAGTTTATATGCCCATTATATTTAGAACAGCTCTGTGAAGTAGGTATCATTTCTGTGTTGTAGAAACATCATTTCTTATGGTGGTTGTTTGTCAAAGAGATGAAAAGCTGGTAGTTCTTTCTCTCAGTGATGAATATATATATATATATATAAATATAATTTTTTTTTTTTAAGGCAAAAGGTGTTGTGAACACAGCTGTGTCTGCAGCAGTCCAGGCGGTTCGAGGCAGAGGAAGAGGCACTCTGACGAGGGGAGCTTTCGTTGGGGCTGCAGCTGCTCCTGGCTACATAGCGCCAGGTTAGTGCTGCCTGTTCTGAGCTCAGGTCTGAGGAACAGCACGTCCTTCATTTTTGCAAGGGTTTTAGGGAGTCTCTGGAAATACAACACCGGTGTTAGATGAGTGTACACAACTTCAAGAGAAGAGAATGTCATAGTTTTTCTCCTGGAATCTGCTGAGTACTGAGAGCCTTCCTGGAAGGAGATAACAGATGAGCAATATTATACTTGGCTGGGGGAAGGCATTTTGATGATGAGAAATCTAAAAGATACTACACAGATCCAGGGGTTTTGCACATCTTAGCAGGTTATGTTCTCTGAGGACATAGAAGTCCAAGTTGTGAATACCAGGAGAGAAAAATGATTAGGAAGCTTCTTAATTGGGGTAAAAAAAAAAGCCTGACATTGTTAGCATTTGCTAAACTCTGTTTGAAAATCATCAAAGGTGAAAATACAAAAAGAAAAAAGAAAACTTTTTATCTAGAACTTATTGTTTACCAAGTATTTTCATACACAGCACCTACAAGTCCAGTTATTTAAATACAGGATGATCAAAAATTGCACCTATTTTTTAACAGGAGATATAAAAACAATTTTATCAAATTTATTCAATGTAAGAATCAACTGGTTGGCCAGGATATAGCTCAGTGGCACAGTGCCTGCCTGGCAAGTGCAAGGTCCTGACTTTGATTCCACGTACAAAAAAACCAAACCAAAACAAAAAAATCAACTGGTCGAAATAACACCTGCCTAGGCGATGCTTGGGATAGTCAGTCTGCAAACAAAAAATGCAGCCCGAGCAGTGTGTGGGGTAAAATGGTAAGTGGTTAAAGTGGGTGGCTCAGACCTGGATCTGGAGGCGATGGCTTGGATTTTGTGGTCTTTGAATCCTAAGTGTAGTGGGAGGGCATGAGGCAAAGTGACAAGATTGGCTTTATGTGAAAAGATCACTTCTATACTGTGAAGAGTAGATTGCAGAGCCCAGGATTGGCATGACAGGACCAGTTAGAAGGCTGTTGTGGATGAGTCATGCAGCCACTGGACCAAGGAAGCCAGAGGGTACAGAGGGCTAACCAAGTGGCAGTGTGTGAAGAGACTGAAGGAACAGACAAAAAGCAAAGTTGATGGGTGAAATATATAGAATGAAAAAGGAGGAGGTGTCACGGGTGTTGCCTTGGAGGAACTGACTGGGATGATCATGCTGTTCAGTGAGCTAGAAAACACTTAAAGGTAAACACTAAAGGGAAAGAAGCATTTGAGTTTCTTAGCAGATTCTTTTGTGCATCTCACTTTCTCTACTGAAATTTAGTATTTTTAGCCTCATATTGCATTATGGAGAGGGAAAGCTTTTATGGTATAGTAATGGACAAGTTACTGAGATGGGCTTCTCTTGGTTGTGTCTTTGTTGCAGGACCGTGGGCTGTGTGCCCTCCTGCTGTGGGTGTAGACAGCTGTGGTTGACTATGGCAGTCACTACAGGAATTTTGTCTGCTGGGTACCAGGCTTTTTTTGCAGGACAGTGGTTTCTCTCTTTTGTCATTGCTTTGACCTCTGCAAGATCTGTCTCCTGAAACTTTCAAAAAGGAAAGCTTTAATGGCCTGGAAAAGATTCAGATTAGGCCAGGTTAGATTATGCATAAGTAACATGCCGTTTGTGGAGTATATTCTGTGCAACAGGACTGTCGCAGATGTTTTTACATATGTTATTAAAGTCCTTTGCCAACTCAGTTACTGGACATGACACTGAGACTCAGAGAGGTTAAATAATAGGTACAATTCAAAGACACATTGCCAGTGAAAAACAGTCAGGGTTAGAGTCCCAGGGGCTTGATTAGCAACTTTAAGGAGATTTTGTTAAAACCTTTGAAACTGTAGCCATAACAAAACAACTCCCATTTCATGGACTAGATTCGATGTACAACCTTCTTTTTAAAGCATTAATTTTTCTTTTGGCCTCTCCTACCACCTTCTGTTCTACTGTTTATTTTAGCTATATTGTGTCCCCTTGAAACATGTGATTTAGTGAGCACAAAGACTGAGTTGTACTACTTGAAGTTGTATATGATTTAAGTATAGACTAAAAAGCAAAAAACTGTCATCTGTCAGGAAATGTTTTGATTTGTTGCCTAAAAGCAGAGCATTTCTTTAGCATACATTTGAATGCTTTGTCTTAAACAGGAGGTTGAAAGTGGGGCATGCAAAGATGACAGGGCTGTCCTCACTCCTTTGAGGGCTCCGGGTCACATGGGGTGGGAACAGACATCTGAATAAGCGCAATGCAGTGTGATGCAGGCTGTGACATGGAGGGCACCAGGCGTGAGCAGGGAGCTTGGGAAACTTCCAGGGGAGATGATATTTGATTCTGATCTCAAGAACCAGTTGCGGTTGGTTGTCTAGAGGAGGCATGGAGAGTCATTCTAAGCAGCAGAAATGGTTCTAGCAAAAGGATTGTAATATGAAAAAGCTTTTGTTCTAGGTGCAGATTTGTGTAGGGCCTATGTAGTTGTTGTGTCCTTGTATTTTAGAAAATAATTGTAAAATTCGAATGTATATTTACATGTTTTTAAGTTGTTTTTCCGAAAAAATTGTAGCTTCTAGCTGTGATACTCTAGAAATTATCAGAACTAATCAGCTCAAAAACACCTACATTTTTTGTAGTAGTTTCTAGTAATAAGAGTGTTGTTGGTAGGCACCAGGTGCTGGCGTGAAGTTCCGTGACTTTTACTTGGGGAACCCTCACTGGGCCGGGCACTCCTCACATATCCTTGAGTCGTAGACTGCGCCCTTGGGGCTCACGTGACCTCTTTAATGGTACTGGAAGCCTGTGCCTGTTCTGTTAGGACTTTTTGAAATGTGACTAGGAAAGTTCTGTTTTCCAACTTTAAGAAATTGATAATTTGAGTGGTTCAGTATATCCTTTGGTTCAAGAAATGATGTATATGTTGTGAGGTTTGGGTAATGCAAAAAAGAGTAAGATAGGTCTCTGCCAGTCTTATGGTGAACATAATAAGAAATCGGCGGTTAGAATATAGTGAGGAACAGCAGGGAGAGAGAGAGAGAGGATATTGTGGCAGATCCAGGAGAACCTTGTGCACTGTGGTGAGGCACCGAGAGCCACTGTACCGCAAGACTGCTCTGGGACGGTTCCTCCCATTCAGTCCCTGGGAGAGGTTCTCCCATCCTAGGGTGCCAGACCTGGTCGTGTTTTTGAAGTGGGCCACTGCCACTTGTCCTTGGTCTTGGACTGATCTACTCTTCTTTCTCTGCACCAGGCTATGGAACACCGTATGGTTACAGCACAGCCGCCCCTGCCTATGGTATGTATACCATCTTACTGATTTCTCCTCTTAGCGAATCTGTCACAGCAATCCAGTGCACATTTGTATCCAGGCTTTCAGTAAATGAATCGGAGGACCTCAGACCTAATCATTCTAGTGACCCACTTAAATTCCCTTTGGAAATGCCACAACCTTGTGGTTCTTGGTTTGGTTGGAGTTGCTCTTCTCTCCGCTTTGCCTGACTGAAGGACTGCTTGTTCTAATTGCCTGTTTCTGACCATATTGAAATTAAATATTTTAAGTAATTCTTACAGCCAACTTATACTCCATTCAAAGGCTACTGAAGGGCCATACCCATTTTCTGGCTTGACCACCTGCCAGTTATATAGCTACATTTAAATTTCTGGTTTGGAACTATGTGAACTGTAGGTAATTTCAGTCAGGAATTTGTACCCATCATCCTTTTCTCAGCATTTTGCTTTGAGGGTGATGGGTGGTCATTGACTCTAGAGGAGATGATGGGGCTTCACTAACAGTGTCCCTTAAGTTCCTTATGCAGAAAGTCAGTAGTGTATGCTAGGAAATCATAGGCCTGTCTCTTCTCCCTCAGACATTAAAAGTAAGAGCAAATACATAAATGAACCCCCATGGCCCTTTGGATAACTTTTGAATGAGGTTTATGTGGCAATGGAGGCAGTAGGTTTGGAGTCAGTGATATGCTCTTAGACATCTTCCCTAACTCAGGTGCTACATGTTATAGAATCAGCCATCTGCAGGGTGTTTGTCATGGAGAGAAGGGGAGAGGGGAGAGAGAACGTGTGGGTGTATGCACGCAGTGCACATGAACGTGTGGGCCGGCACGGCCCCGGGCTGGGCGGGCAGGCACAGTCACAGAAGGTAAGGGCCCTTCACAGATTGCCGTTCGTGGCACGAATCCTCTACGTGAACCTCAGACCTTCATGTTGTGCCTTTTCCCTTCACACTTCAGCTTTGCCATTTTTGTTTGCATAAAAATTATGGGCCTTTAAGACTGCTCAACTGAATTCATCTGATTTCCTAATTGTAAAAACTAAGTAGAAAGTGAATAGTTTGACCTCTTTGCCCATTAAGATAATATTCTGAAAAGATGTAGGGAAGTGGCAGGGGGCACACAATTGGAATGCGTTTTCCTTGGGTAAACGTGTCCTGTACTTTCAGCCTTTCCCTAGTATCCGCCTCTGGCACTCTCGGCGTGGCCGAGGCTTCCCATATTCCGAGCTGGAGCTGTTAGGGGCAGGTGGGATTTAGGGACTAAATTCAAGCAGCGTATGTTTTCACCCAGATTTCCTTGCTAGTACTTTTTGGTTTGGACATTGGCATTTGGCCTTCAGCGAGGCTGCGGACACCTTGCCCTCCTCGTCCTTCCTGAACTAGGTCTGGTCGGTTTATCCACTTATAGTGCACTTGACGCGTGAGCTCTGCTGTATCTGCCTCCTAAGGCAGGTTTTTCAGTCTGTCTTTCAGTCACATAGTATGGTTCAGATTCTTTAGTAAAGGTTTGCTAGCACTTACCTTGTCCCGTCAAAGCATTTTATACGTAGGCTCCAAGTTACATCTCTGTTTTCTTCCGTCTTTTTAATTTTTCACTCTTGGTCCTCCCTTTTCTCCTTTAGCATTACACTTCCACCCTGTGGCCTCTGAGCCTCAGTTCAGAAGGCTCCTCTCTTTCATGTGCCATATAACTGACTTCCAAAGCTGGTGAAATTTGATGCCCCCATTTTTCACATAAAAGATTTGGTTTTTAAATGTTACTGTGATGCAAACCTACTAAAACAATGCTTTATTTTGGCTGTAAGGTAAATCTGTCTTTTGGCCTTTGTAAAGCTGTTGCATGTGGGGTAACTTCCCTCTGATCATTTGGTGCTCTTGAATACCTGCTGTTGCTGCTTTGTGATTTCTCCATACGTTAAACGTTAGCTAGGCGTAGGAGCAGATTTCAAATCCTGCCTGAGTATGCAGAAGTTTGTGAGGCCACAAGAACGTATTAATTACAAAATTAAGAAAGTAATTAATCTTTCCAGATTTGCCATGCCAATACTGGCAGTAGCCATTAAGAAGATAAACAAACACCTGGGCACAGCTGTGAAGCTGTTTTCCAGAGAGCTGAGGCCTGCACAAAGAGCTGTGCTTTGCATCTTGACAATGCCTGTTTCTCCTTGAATATGTGATGTGCCAATCTGAGAGCCAATATGGATTTGTAGAGTCACTTTAGAGGATTAATCAATAGCATTACTTTTGATCTTTAGAATGTAATTATGGCAGTTCATTCAGCTGTCATTTCTGAATATCGTTCTTCCTATGATGTGATCATCTCAGTTTTGAATAGAAATATTATTTACCACCATATAAGAGCAATTTCAAAACAGATCTGTGAGAGATTTGTGGGCCTCTTTCAAAATGATACATGTTGACTGACTAATCTGGAAAAGGTTAATGATACCTAATGTAAGATATTTTTTAAACTGAAATTTTTATTGGCATATTAAACTTATTTGGAGTCCTCTCCGTTTCTTTTCTCTGTAGGTTTGCCCAAGAGAATGGTTCTGTTACCCGTTATGAAATTCCCAACATATCCTGTTCCCCACTACTCATTCTTTTAGCAAATGACAGAAGCTCATTCCTATTGAACAACAGTACAGTACAATACAGAATGTTAAAGAAAAAGCCTTTTTATCCTGCTTTCTTTGAACACATACTTGATCAAAATTATTTGTAAAGAACATCTTTCCTACTTTTTGATTTTAACAAATGCAAATTTAGTTCTCTAAAACTTGAAAACAGAAAAAAAAAAAACAAAAACAAAAACAAAAAAAAAAACAAAAGGAAACCAGTTCTGTGAAACGGTACCTCATTTCTGGAAAATAATTTATACCAGCCCTGATGTTCTAGGGTAACAAAAGTCTAGCAGTTCAAAGTTTAAGTTTTAAGAGAGTATCAGATTATGTAAAATTAAATTTGTGAAGGATGTACAGAGTCTCCAACACTGATCACAAATAAACGGCTTTGTCGTAACGCAGAGTGCTGCCTGGTTCCTGCTGCAGACGCTGGTTCTCAGCTGCTGGGGATGTGCTGGCCCCAGGCCACTTTAATTTGGGCTGTAGTTATTTTTTTTTTAATACAATAGAAACTTTTCATTTAAACTTTAACTTTGTAAATACTGAAGTGTGTAATTAAAGCCAATAAAATATGGGTTTGAATATTGTTTTAGCTTATTATTTTTGATATGTTTTGGTATCAGATTACAGGAAATTGCAAACTAATAATAATTTACCCTAGAAGCCCATTCATCTGTAAGCAAAACTGCTAAAACAAAGCAAGGCGATTGTTAGTTTGAGCCAGGCTTCGTACTTTGTAAGCCCTTTGTACTCTGGTCGTACAAGGGTGTCCCCACGATAAAGGTTACATTCTGTTACCCCAACATTGCTTATTAAAATGATGGCATTACCCAGAGATGGGGAAGGAGGAATGTGATCATTTTAGTTTACGAATTTCCAAGTTTTAAAAAATAAATTAATCAATCACCCTCCTTTGTTCTTGTGGCCTTCTTCACTCTGTAAGATTTTGTGTTCACTCCTTGGCTTTTTGATGCAGATAGAAGGTTAGAGATTTTTCTGGGATTCGTTGAAGGGTCTCCTTTCCTCTTCAATTACATCAGAATCTAAAGCAGCAACAGGGTCCCCATAAAAACTTGCTCTTCGATTGTCCCAGTTCTTGTTGAGTGCTGCTGTGGAAAGTGACAGGTTTCAGCCATGGGTCAGCATTTGTTTTTAAGACACCTGATTCCGCTGGTGGAAATCAATCAGTCGGTAACATGGCGCTGTCCTGTGAAGGGTGCAGACTGAGGTCTCCGCTTGCACTGTCACCTTGTGCCGAAGGCCGATGATGTTACTGGAAGGTAATGGTTTCATTAAGGTATTCACCCCCATGAAGGCGGCCGCATGGTCCCATCCACACTGACGAATTGCTGTCTTGAAAAATGTCTGTTTTTAGTTTGAATTAGCTGTGTTCTTCTGTATTAAATTCTGCTGGTTCAGAACTGCATGGTGCCCATCAGTGAAAGTGGGCTTCACAAAGTATGGCAAATTTATATGCCAGATTTTTGGGGGACCCTTAAGGGTGATATGGGCAGTGTAACACCAATGTTAGTGTCATTCTGCAGATGTATATTACTTAATAATTTGTTTCTTCTCCTTGACCTATTCTTAGTGGTGGGTGATACTTTAATAAAACCTCATCACTTGCTGGAAGTAGCTGTAACTTATCATTGTCATCCTGTGCATTAGTGGCTAGACGTAAACAACAAGGGCCCATTTCAGCTGGGGGTTTTCATGTTTCATTGACTCGTTTTGCTGACCTATGGATGAAACAGAGCCATCACTGAGAAGAAAAAGCATGGCTGGTAGTGCCCACTGTTTATTAAATATTTACAGTAGTGATTTGTTTTTGGAATACTATTAATTGGCAGCTGCATTTGTTACTGTTACTTGAAATTGATTGTCAAATTTGGAGTCCAAGTTGGAATCTCCCTGGAGATTTCTCCTCAGCAAATTCCTTTGAAGTAGCTGACTCTGCTTCGTAGCCCTCCCTGATGGAGGAAAGGGAGCTGTGCTGTTTTCCACCATGATGGCAGTCATTTCAAATGGTTTCTACCAAGTCTTTTTTTTTTTAAATTTTGTTGTTTGTTGGAAGTTACTAACCATGTTGTAAACCTGCCCAGTTGCTGCAAACTTTTACATTTCTCTGCTTTACTTAAAATAATCGAGCTGTCAGTCCTTTGTTAGAAGTGGTAACCATGCAAGTTCAACTGTTTAAATTCTGTAATGAATTAAGTGTCCCCCACCTTTTGCCCTTCCCACCCCTCCATTTTGTAATGAAAATTCCACTTACAGCTGAAAGAGCAGAGAAATATAAATGAAGCTCTTCGCTTCACCAAATTGTATGAAATTAATGTAAGGTTTTGCTTCTCTGCTCTTTTCTCCGCTGTAGGTGGTTTTTTCATTGACAGCCCCTATTGCCAGCCTCTGAGCGTCGCACCATTTATTATTCACTTGGGCCCTCAAGATTTCTTCTCTGACTTCTAGAACCATCAGGTTGTCTGGCTTGAAATGGCAATTTCTATGTCTTGGTCTTAAGAGCAATGTGACACCCCGAGGCTTTGCAGCTTTCAGATACACCACTCTGACACCTTCTCTTTGAAAGCACTGACTGAGCATTTTAAAGAAGAGCAATATTTTGTCCAAAGCCACGGTGTCCGTTTTAAAACTTTTCCTTTGGAAACCTAGCAATATCTGTACTTAACCTCTTTAGTGTAGCTCTTGTCAGGGAGTTTACAGACCAACATAGAACGTAGAATTCGCGTGCAAGCTGTGCTCCCTTCTGACACTTTTTAAACTTTTTTAGCACATAAACTGAATAGTCACATTCCTGACTGCGTCAGCTAGCACTGTTATAATTTCTCTGAGTTAGGGGTCCTCCTCGAAGCCATATCTTTTGGTGGGGGCTGGCGCCTCACCAGGGCTGTGGCTGGCAGCCTGTGTCTCTCCGGGCTGCAGCAATGCCCCGTCCCTCGAGCCAGGTAACGGTCCCATAGATCTCTCTCCAACATACCTCACGTTGCCGAGGTGGAGCGCACAGGAGGGGAAGCAAGGAGTCGGGTTTACGTAGTTGCTGACACAGTTGGTAATCACTCTCAAATTGTTAACCTGGGAACAAACCACTGGTCAGGGTTGCTGGTGTTGTTAGCTTTTTCTTTCCTTTTTTTAAAAATTGGGTGAATGTTTGAAAGTCATGAGTCACCGTTAGTAATTGAAGAGTTGGGAATACCTCGTTAATGTATTTTTTAAAACTGGTGTTGGACCCTCTGTGTATTTCAGGTTAATACTTTTAAGCAGTTTTCAGCACGTTTATCTCACTTTATTCTCGTTCTCCTCGGACCTTCGTAGCCATATCACTTGTATAAAATAGGCTGAGATATAGTGACTGTAAGCTGTGATCTCAGTATACAAAGGTAAGCTCTTTTATTTTCTGATTAAAGAGAAAAATAAGCAATTAACACAACTTGGATATATGACAATCATATATGATGTACTTGATCTCTTAGGTCTTATGTCATCACATTACCTTGAAAAATTTTATGGTCTAAATGTAAAATAGTTATTTTCAACATTTGTTTTACTACCCTTGTAAATGCTTTTTATTCAAGAGAGACAGTTGACGTCCACTAAATTTGTGTATGTGTGTAGAAACTTAGGCTGTAATATGTATATAAGTCACACACACAGGTACTTGTTTAAATTTAGAATTAAGTGGTAGGAACGATTCACCTAAGATGTGTTTAATGGCAGGGCGCTCTTTAGTCCAAAGCGCTGGAGTTTCAGAAGTGGCAAGATTGGAGACTGTGCTGGTGTGATCCGTATATGTAGCTGTTACATAAGCTGAGGATCAAAGTGCCAATTTCTCAGAGAGAAACTTCTCTGAGGAATAAAATCTCTGATCTGTGTTGTATGCTCTAGTACAACAGCAAGAAGCCATAAAAAAAAGCAATAGAAAATGAAAAAAACCAAAACTATTAAGGTAACTATGGGGAAAAATATAATTGAGAGTTGAGCTACTTACTTGCAGAATTGACTTTAGTAAGACTTAGGTGACTACCAAGTCTGCAGAGACCAATTTGGTCTCTTTTCCAGGTGAAGCAGCTAGAATATTTATTTCCCACCGTATTCAACCATCATGGAGTGTATTTCAAAGATGTGAGGATTAGACCAAATATTTTAATCAAGACTTGCTTCGTTTAGTGTGTCCCATAAATGCATTTCGTTATGTAGTAGATGTTTTGTGCTAAGGCTGCATTTGCTACACACACACGCACACACACACACAATTTAAAATGGATTTCATGTTTTGTGATTGTTTCTAAGTGGCAGTTTCTGTTTATTACTAACTTAAAGGTTGCCCGAACAACTTTTTCCCTCCACACAGAATCTGGGTGTACATTTCACGAGGCTTTGGCAACTGGGAAGTGTTGTACGACGTAGAGCTGACTAATTTCAAGTACAATCCAGTCCTGCACAGCAGCGCATGCCTACTGTGTGCCAGGTCCTTTTCTGGGTACCAGAGACCGGCAGGCCTGTCCCGGGGAAGCAAGTTTCCTTGGTGGTGGAATTGACCCTACTATACAAACCCTACTCTGGGAGACAAGTGTGTTAGCAGTAGCAAGGGAGTATTAATTTAGTTAATAGTTTAATTCTAAACTGTAGAATAATGTAGGCTCTTCGGCATCACGTGAAAATCCATTCATCTAACGAACTTGTGGTCCTTCTGTTCATGAACCTCTGTCCAAGTATGTGAAACGAATGACACCCTTTTTTAAGGCAGTTTTTATAGTATAGTAAAGAACAACATTGTTACTTTAAACCCTGAGCTCGAGATTTTTTTTTTTTGACAGTGACAGAGTTTTACCATTATCGTTCACTGTATTTTCCCTGTCTCTTAGATTTCATCAATACCTAGT
>RJWT010031494.1:0-14368 GCA_004365215.1 Cuniculus paca | reverse complement strand
TGTGCCAGACAGCCAAATCTGAAGCCAGGTTTCTTGGGGATCTCGCAAAGGAGGAGTAGCTAGGGAATGTGAACATTACAGGGCATCAGGTGCAACAGTCTCCTGCCCCATCTCCCTGGGAGGGCAGTGCTGGCCCAGGACCAGCTGTGCCAGCCAGCCAGGCTGAGCCCCTGAGCTACAGGAGCTTTGAGCAGTTGGACAGCATGCCGTCTGTTGTCCATTTCACCCAAGCAGAAAGCCAGTTTCTTCATTTCTCAAGCCCAATCCCTGGGGCTTCTGTACCAGGGGTTGATGACATCTGCCTGATATTTATGATATCTGTGAAGCATCTATGCCAATACCTGAAAATTATGCATGTGTAACAAATTATGACTTGACCTGCATTTTGACAGTATGCAATAGTGAGAGCAAGGTGGTGACAGGGTCCCAAGCCGACCCCTCTGGCCTAGGCTTCTTCCTCATAATTTCATAGTCCACCTGCTCCTGCTCAGCATTTGCTGGCCAGGCATTGCTTGGCTTTGTTTTTTGTTTTGGTCCAGGATGTGTCATGGTTGGAAGAATAACAGCTCCCACAATTTCCTTGCACTCATCACCCGAAGCCATGAATATGTCACCTTACATGGCGGAGAAGAGTGGAGGCTGCCAGTGGCCGATGGGAAGAAAGGGGGACATCCCAACTCATCCAACTGGCCAGTGTGGCCACAGGGTCCTGGAGGGTGATCAGATCCCTGCCATGTGAGGACTCAACCCCTGATCTCTGAGGGTGGAGGAGGAGGGATGCAGATGGCAAGATTCTGTGGAGCCACTGGAAGGCACCAGCCTTGGAGACACCTTGCTTTTGGCCCATCGAGACCTTGTTGGGTTTCTGCCCTTAGAACTGTGACAATGGGACTCCTATGGCAGGAGGATGCTCCACCTGTGGCCATTTGTTACAGAAGCAGTGACCCATAGGTCCAGTCAGTCCTAGCATACTGTGGCTTACTCACAAGTTCGACTTTACCATGGTGATGTTTTCACTCTCAGTGTAGTTTTCAGTCAATCATAAAATAGGCTTTGTGTAAGGTGACCTTGCCTGCATGTCTGTGCATGTGGCAGGCAGGCTGGGATGGGCATGATGCTCTGGAGGGAGGGGCGTGAACACAGTTCCACTTCCTGTGGGTTCAGTTTGGAGTGGTGGCCCCATTGCAAACTCAGGAACATGGCACATGTGTCATTCACTGCCTTGGTCTCATGTCCAGGGCACAGGCGCGTCCATTTCCAGTCATTTCCAATTTGCTGATGTGACACCAGTTCAGTGGCTCACGTTCAACTCTGCTGGAGTAATTACTCCGAAAGGCTTCTGTGTGGAAGCTGCCTTAGAGCCCTGCTGTGGGGGCAGATGACACAGAGGAGGCTAGACACCAACACCGCAGGTGGGCTAGGAGCCATGAGGGCACCAGAGAGTCCACTTGGACTCTGACCTGGGCATCTGCTGTGGTCCACACGGCCTGCATGTGCTCCAGGGGGCAGAGTTACTGATTTATGAAACCCAGTGACCACCACTTGGGAGCAGTGGTTGTCCTTCAAGGTCCATGCAACCCTGCATATCCAAGACAGGGAGCACCAGTTTCCCACCTGCAGTGAGGGACAAGTCCAGTCTTGCAGCCACCTGGACAGAAGGAGTAAATGCCCCTCTTGAAGGAATGCACTGCATATCTGTCTGGGCTCCTCAGTCATTGAGTTGCTCAGAAATACCAAATTACTTCTTTCTAACAAATCACATTTTTAAAGGGGCTTGTCTCTTTCACATCTGGCAGTCAAGGCAGAAGCCAGAGCTGGTGTGAAGCATCTGAGAAGACTCACCCTTTGCTGTTTTTCCTGGGAAGGGAGGAGGAGGAGGTGAGAATGTGTGAAGCCACTGGCAGGACACAGTGGGGACAGAGTGGCTTATGTCAGGCTGTGTGACTTCACAGACCACTGGCAGAAATGCTGACTGCAAGGGGCTAGGGGCACCTGTTTCCTGCCCTCTGTGCTCCCAGAGCTGCTGCTGTGCTTGCAGCCATGGGTAGCCGTGGGAACTGGGCCAGCACCTGCAACCATCCTGAGGCCTTGGCTGATCCTCTGTGCTGAGCCCAGGCCTGGCCATCCCTGATGCCTCTGGACGGGAGCACACAACTAACTTCCCCTTGTGGGCACTACCTGAGGCATGGTCTGTGATCCAGATGTGAGGCCACTCGTTCTCCTCCATCTGCTGCTTCTGCTCTAGCTGCTCCAAGGCCACAGCTGCTCAGGTCACAGTAGACTGGCAGGCAGTGCCATGATACCATTCCCAAGAGCAGCTGAGTCCCCAGTGGGTGAAGTCCTCTTTCCCAGGGCACAAACTTGGCATCTGCGTTCTCAGGCATCCACTGCAAATGTTTGTTCCTAATGTTTGTCAGAGTCCACATTCTCAACCCATTCCTTCAGACTTCTTCATTAGATCCAGAGATCTCTCCTGGGTCTGCTGACGCCTATGGACCATATGACAGGGGCTAACCTTGGGTCTGTTATGTTTTATAAAGTCCTGGTTTCCGTTAGGCCAGAGGCCCCACATGCCTGGACAGAGTTTGCAGTAGGGTAGAAAGAATCCAGTGTAAACTAAACGAAGCTCCTGCCCTGGTGAAAGGGATGGTGGGAACCAGAAGAACGGGAATTGCACTGATCCTGATATCTTTGCCCAGGCTGCTCACTGGAATGACTTTGGGCTTGGCCACCCACAGAGGAGGGAAGGACCTCCCCAGACACTGCTGGGTCGCAGCAACTTCTCTTGGCTCTGAGGTTACCCAGACAGGCACTGGGATAGGAATTCCTTCTGCCTGGGGCCGCCAGGAGTTCCTGTCTCTCAGGCCTGGGTGAGGCCAGCAGAGAACCAGACATCCTACGGGCCTGGAGGGCGGGACGATGTTGTCAGGGCTGAGGTTGAGTGTGTGTCTGGCCTGCGGGTGTAGTCTCTGAGCCTCAGATCCTCAGCAGAGTGTTGGTGACAGGAGTGGACCTCAGTGTCCCATCTGGGAGTACCTTCTCCACCCAGAGGGACCTTGGGGCTGTCAGGGTCTGAGCTTCCAGCCACAGGTACTCTTTGGGTTCCACCTGGCAGAGGCCACACTGCAAAGGCCACTGTCTCAGTTTCCATTTTGTGTCCTATTGTTCTAAAAATGGGGGCCCCTAAGGTGGCCTTGGAAGCTGCAGGGGATAAGGTCTCAGGGAGACAAGAGGAGGGAAAGCTGGGCCTTTGGGTGGTGGTGCTGTGCCCTCAGCCAGTGGAGCGGCAAAGGCACTGTCTTGTGGTTTTGAACACGTGCAAAAACAGAGCCTGGTGGACCAAAGCTGTCTCCAAAGCACCCCGCCCTTGCCATGTGCACGGCTCCTGCCTAGAGGTGGCTGTGCAGGTAAGGCCTTGGTGTTCAGAGATGCTGATGCCCTGACAGGTATCAACATGAGCCCAAGGACCAGAGCCAGGACAGTGACCGAGGACATGGGGGTGCCTTGAGCCCCCTGCCTAGGTGCAGTCTGCAGTGGGTAGAGTGAGGGTCAGGGGAGGCTGTGGGGCTGCACCACAGCCACACCTGACATCTGTGTTTGAAAGGATACCATGGGGAAATTTCTTTCTAATGTATTAATTAAAAAGTAAAAGAAGAGTTTTGAAAAAATTAAAAGATGATAGGAGTAGCATAGAGTGACAAAAGCAGCTCTAGGCACAGGATTTGCCCAAGGGAGGAAGCGGAAGACCTAGGGCTCATACTGTGCTCTGTCCCCAGGTACCGTGTGGTGGTCTCTTACCCACCCCAGAGCGAGGCGGAGATCGAATTGAGGGAGGGCGACGTGGTCTTCGTGCACTGCAAACGTGAGGACGGCTGGTACGAGGGGACCCTGCAGCGAAACGGACGCACAGGGCTCTTTCCAGGCAGCTTTGTGGAAAGCTTCTGAGATGGCCAGGCTCCCAGCAGGGGTGGCTGGACAGCAGCACTGGGGCGTGGGGTTGCACCTTCCCCGTGATGCCCTCCCTCCAATACCCGAGGGGAGAGGCTGCAGGGGACCTGGCAGTGTCACCATTGCTGTGGCTGGTGCATTGGGAGCCACAGGAGGCGGCAGGTCCAGCTTTGTGGGGCAGAGCACCTGGAGGATCCTTCTCAGCCATCCTATCACCAGGCCACGTGGAAGCTCGTGTCCACCCAGCCACCCCAGGGCTGCATCTGCCCCATTACAAGTGGCACCCCTGCTTCACCACTGTCATCTGTGCTGCCTCTTTCTTATGCCATCTTCTAATGTGCAGCATTGACTTTGTTTCCCATGGGCCAGACATCCTCTATTTCACACATCTGGTGCTGCCTTTTATAAAACTCGTACTGACCTGGGTGAGCCTGAAAGAAACTGTCCAAGGTGACATCTAAGGCAGGTTTTATATTCACCATCTGAGTCTTGAGCATTCAGATGCCCGTCCTCAACACAGGATGAGGCCAGTGCTCCATAGGGGAGTGGTGGGCTGTCCGGGCATGGAGGGGGCTGGAGAGAGTGGAAGTAGGTCTCTACACCCTCACCAGAAGCCAGCTCTGTCTAGACAGCGACAAGTATTACTCAGGAACAAGGACTGAGTGTGAGGGCTCCTCTAACTGGCTTTCTGCTGGAGTGGGAATAACACAGGAGTTGACCCAGCCCAGGATGGCAGGAGCGTGCTTTTATTCCCCAGAGAGAAAGACTATCATTAGCCTTCTCAAAACGTGGGTTCTTGCCATCAAAGCGTGCAGTTTTCACTACGGTTCAGATCACCACCTTGCGAAGATTTTTTTCTTCTTTTTAACAAATAAATTACTGCTCCCTTATGAGCCATGCTCAGCTTTCTGTGCTCAGACAGTGAGGACAGGTTGCTGCAGATTTGCAGGTTGGGGCTGGGGTGCGTGCCCAGAGGGAGGCAGTTTTATTTCAGAGTCACAGCTCAGGAGCACTTTCTGTCTCTAAGAGTTGCTGCTTGTGTCCTCTCTGTATCTTCTGCTGGGCTGAATACTGAACCCTCAAGGTCCCTGGTGTGGGGTGCAGCCCATTCCAGCAGTACATACTCTCCTTCCAGAAGCCCTGGGAGAGTCCCATTGTTTCCCTGCTCCATGGCTGTCCCTGGTGCTATGTGGAGAATCGCCCCACAAAACACACTTTGCCCCCTCAGCAACACTGCACCTAAAGGGAGTGGGAGATGTTCTGAATCTAAAAGGGGAACATCTGGTTTAAACAGGGAGCCTTAGGTGCTGGGTTAGCAACCACCAGGGGATTGTGGACATCATTATTGCCCAGCCGGTTCCCCCCATGCACAAGAAGTCCTTTGCCTGTCACCAAAAAGCACCTGGGTCAGTGCTCTGAGCGAGGCCCACATTCTCCTGTGGAACCAGAATAAACCTGAGTGTGCAGACCCTAAAATAATCTCCTCTTTGAAATGAGAGCAGCTACCAAGCAACAGAATAGACCAGCTCAGGCCTGGCTTCCACCCAGCCACTCCCACAGGGTGTCTGGGGGTCAGTGGTGGAGAGTGGGGGGTCACATGCAGTCTGACAGGGGCACAGGTCCCAGGTGTTTCTGGAGGCGCCAGCTAGTGGATACTGAGACTACCTCAGGGAAGGAACCAGTATGATGGGCCTGGGCAGCACCAAGGTGACCTGATGGGTGGGACCATGGGGTAGTTGGGGCTGTCAGAGAGCAGGGAGATGCCTAACCCACCCCACACAGAGTGCCTACCCAAACCCGGGGCCTTGGTTTCTTGAGGACTGGTCCACAGGCAAGAGCAGAGCAGAGGTGGCCTCCCAGGTCAGCACATCCCAAACACACAGTTTGCTGCCAGGAGGAACCTGTCTGACCCTCATCTTCCATCCTGCCTGCGATGGGCACTCCTTAGCTATGCAGTGGCATTTGGTGACCAAGGTGACTTTCGCTGAGGCACATAGCATTCTACAGCCACGACTGGGCTCCACGGGCACCAGGAGACAGGACCGAGGGCCAAGGGAGGCAGAGGAGACGGGGAAGGAGGTTTGAGCACTGACCCAGCCGATGCCTGCCCAGTTCGGATACACACAGCGTTCCTGCTCTACCCTGATGTCAGCCGTGACTTTGGAAGAGTTGGCGCTAGCGATGAGCTGTGAAGCCTGGGTCTCTCTGGCTTTAAATAAAGACGATCATGGCTCGGCCTTGTGTCTGGGGGGAGGCAGAACAGCAAGGCCTCAGCAGAGGTCCAGCTAGAAGCAGATGGAGCCCAAAGGCCCTCCCCTGCTCTGTGTGGGCCAGGTCTGTGTGTACCAGGCTGTGGCCAGCAACAAGGGCAGGTGTGGGCCAAACCCTCATGGGCACCTGGAGGTTGCTAGCTGGGCAGTGGCACCCAGCACAAAGCCGGCTGGTGGGAAGTGGGGGCTCCTCCAGGCCCTCTGAGGCTTGTGTGGCTGAAAATGTAGGGGGCTTTCTAGGATCCCTCAGGGTCCCCTTGTGCAATCCCTGCTGACCAGAAGGGCCTGGATGCCCTCAGGTGCCCAAGCTGTACACTGTTCTAGAGCACGGGGAGGGATCTCTGGGGTGACAGCTCCCTCTGCCGACAGTTTAGGGAAGTGACTGTGGGTTGCAGACTCCAGAAGATATGATGTCGGGTCAAGGGTGGCAGCCAGGATGTGAGGAGATCCTGGGCCCCAGGGGCTCTGCCTTCCTCACCCTAGGCTCTGGCCTGTGTGCTGAGGGTGGTGCAGCCTTCCCCTTAGGTTCTTGCCAGGGAATCTCGCACACACAGCTTCTCCTCTGCTGTGATGTCATGCTGTAAGCCATCACTGCCCATGCAGTCACCAGGGCTGGACTCCTACAGGGCAGCAGCAGCCCCTGGATGAATGTCCTGTGTACAGGCGGTGACTACAGAGTAGTCCCTGAGGGCAGGTGGAGAACAAGCCAGAAGCCCAGCAGGGAAGCAGGGGAGAACAGGGAGTGGGGCATGGGCAGGAGGAACCCATTCTTCCTGGGCCAGGACAGCATACACCGAGCATGTGGCCAGCACTTACCTGCGCTCCACTGGTTTCCAGGGCTCCACACGTGCCCTGTCTGTCCTCAGATAAGCCTTTCAAGCCAGGCGCTGTGATGGTGCATGTCTCAGACAGGGAAACTGAGGAGGAGAGCAGCTAGCCAGCTAACCCTGGGAAGTGGCTCAAAGGTGGCGCAAAAGGACCAGCCCAGCTGTCGGGCTTCATGGGCCACGAGTCCTACAAGACTGGGCTGAGTGGCTATCCAACCTGTGTCCCCCTGCACACAGTGTCACATAAGACCACGCTCCCAAACTGGACTGACAGGAGCTAGAGGGCTCTGAGGTACCAGGTGTCTCACCTGCCAACTGCCTGCCATGGCCACTGGTGACAGTGCCCCGGGTGGCGAGAAGCCCCACCAGCCCTTCCCGCCTGCCACCTCTGCCCAGGCAACTGGTCTCATGGCCCTCAGGGACAGGAGACAGAGACCCCAGTCCTGGGGCCAAACAGGGCTCAACCATAGGGAGCTTGCAACTGGTGTTACCCACTGTCGATGTCTCTGTTAGAACTAACCCTCATTCTCCTGCGTGGTGATGGCCACTCACCACTTCCAACCTCCATGCAGAAGGAATCTCAGAGGGAAAGGGGCCCGAGGGAGGAGACAGGATCCTGATGGGACTTATGGGGTGGGGGACAGGCTGCTGTGGATTCCTACAGGGTGTCATACAGCTCCACAGAGATGCCAGCCCTTGCTGGTCTTCATATCCCTGAGCTGTGGGGAACTGAGGCACCTCTGCTGTGCTGGGAGCTGGACCCAACCTTCGACTCTGTCTCCTGTCTTCAGCCCAAGGCTGGTGTCCTTCCAGAGCTATCCAGGACCCTGCTGCTTGGGAAGAACATGCCTGGGTCTCATTCAGAGCCAGGGGCCATCACCATGATGGCCCTGGCAAAGGGTCAGCTCCAGAGCCTTCGCCTGGCCCCACTCATTCCTCCTGTGAGGAGCCACAGTCATTTGGCTTCTTGCAGGCAGGAGCACACCTCCTAGGCACTTGGGAGCCCCCAAGTGTGACAATAAATTTTCCTTGAAGCTCTTTGGGGACTGAAAGATAATGATTTCACACTGTGGCTCTGCCCTTCCCGCTTGGCTGCCTTGGCGGGCAAACCCATTTCTGGCCTGTGCCCCACTCCTCCCCCAGCTCCAAGCATGGCCTTTGCCCTTTGGGTCTGAAATCTCCCCAGGGTTGGAAATGAAAGTCTGGCCTTAAAAAGCCTCTGGCTCCCGGTGAGCCAGGGTTCCAGGAGCCGTGTGCCCAGGAGCCCATGTGCCAACCCTCTAGCCCTGCCCTGCTCCTCACAATAGCTCTAGCTCCCATCCACCCCCAGGGATGTTTCACCTTCCTCCTTCAGCTCAGTGGGCCCCATTCCCCCTCCAGCCTTCATCTTCCAGTACAGCTACCAGGCCACCATCACTTCTACAGCTCCCCACCTTGGATACCTGGCTGGCTTCAGAGCTATGTGGCACTGGTCACCACTTCCTCCCCCCATCTACAGTGCCTGTTCCCTGGTCCTCACTGTGCCTCCATGCAGAGTGCTCCTCAAGAACCCTGGGCATGGCCAAATACCCATTTCACACACAGGTATGCACCCATCACCCTCACAGCACACCTGCACAGATCCACAGGAGACTGCAGCGAGGTAGGCACAGAAGGCCTGTGGCCTGTGGTCCTTCTCAACCCAGGGCCAGCCTGCAGCACAAAAGGTGTGGTCACATTTGCAGGGAAGTGGGTATCCCCAAGCAAACTGCACCCTGTGGCCACCCCCACTCAGCCCAGTGACTTCCTTATCCAGCACAAGGCCAAGTCCCCAGAGCCACCAGGCCATTCCTGGGGGACACAGGTCACCTTGATGTGGGCAAGTGAGCAAATCCTGGAGTAGAAAGAGACTCATCTCAAGGCTCTGTCTTCATTCCAGCATAGCTACAGCCCCATGTCAGCTGTCTGCCTGGACACAGTGCCTCAAAGTGGGCATGGGTGTTCTGGGATGGTGATCGTTGTGTGCATGCGTGCAGTGGCTGTACTGCGTGTGCAGTGTGTGTGCAGGTAGGATGTGTGTGCACTTGAAAACATGAAGGCAGCAGGCCTGTGTCCTTCATCATACATGCTCACAGCTCTGAGATTTGTTTGCAACTCCACCCCAGTCAGATTCTTAGTTTGTGTGACCCCCTGGCAATTTCCATGTGTAGCTGTTGCTGGAACCTTACTATGATTCACAACTTGCTAAGGCTATGAGCTGGTAAATATGGAGTTTCTGCTTTGAACTCAATACCATGTTACAAGGTGCAGATGTGGAGCCAGTAGGAGCCCATATTTTAGGGCGGGAAACTTCCTCATGGTTCATTTTCATGAGCCACATGTCTGCAGCCAGATCTCCATGAATAAGGCACATACCCTGGGCCCTGTCAGAACTGGGCTTGGTGTTTGGCTGTGTCTGATGACTGACCTGTGGCCGTCACCTGGGCAGCTGCTGGGAAGGGCCCATCCCTGGATGTGTGCTACTCTGTGACCCACCTGCCCATGGCCTCCTTGCCTCCCCTGTCCTGCCTGGAGCAAAGCCACAACAGCTCACAGTAGCTGTATGTGGCCTCAGTCCCCTCTGGAGAGTTCTTTCTCTTATTTTCCACTGTCATTGAATGTCTTACCTGCTCTGGGAATGTTCCTTGAAGTTTCATCACACCATGTGACACCTATAACATGACTCCATGGATCACATGGCACTCCCCTCACTCCATCACACATATCATCTCCCAAAATCCTTGATTCCCAGAGTACACTGCACCTCCTGTGCTCACTTCCTGCACTGGGTGCCCTGTCCTATGGTCTAAACAGGAGCCAGGGATGACCTTCAACCCAGAAGTCACCCAGAGCTTGCGGGCCTGAAGCCTCTGCCCACTGAGCACTGAGCTAGCTGTACTTTCAGGGTCCAGGACTACCTCAGTTGAGCTGAGGCAGGTGGCATGTAGCCAGAGGCAGATCCCCAAGCTTCAGGAAACAGTGGTTAAAGGGCCAATGACTGTGAGAGCAGTGTGACCCGAAATTCCAGACTGAGGAAGAGCCATGGTGGGACTGAGAGGGAAGCTAACCCACATACAAGGACAGAGCAAGCAGGTTCTCTCTGGAGGGCAGGGACAGGAGATCTCACTCTGCCTTGCCCCCTGGGGCCCCTGGCCTCAGCCTGGTGATTCACAGCTTGGTCTCTGGAACATGCAGTTCAGTTCCCAAGTGTGTTGGTTACTTTTCTCTTATTGCTGAGACAAAATTTCTGATGCCCAACATGAAGGAAGGAAAGGTTTATTTCTTACAGTGTTTGGAGGTTTCAGTCCACACTCAGCTGGCTCCAAGGCAGGGTGGCATGGCTGAGGGGCAGCCATTCATGGTGGCCTACAAGCAACAAGAGTGAACAGGGCAAAAAAAGGAGGGGGAAAACACACCTTCTTCCCTCCCTTATATAATATGCTGGCTACACCCCTGTACAGCTGCAGTACTCACACTGCTAATCCCAGCACTAGACAATGAACCAATCACAAATGCTAGATTCAACCACCTCCATGACTGCATGAGACTTGTGGGGGCCACCTAGATAAAAAGCATAACACTCCACCCATGGCCTCCCAAAGACTCCTGTACATCCTTTATATAAAAGACATTTAGTCCATCTCCAAGAGTTGCCCAAGTCCTAACAGTTTCAGCATTGCTGAAAAGTCCAAATCCCAAGTCTCCTCTGAGACCTAAGACAAACTCTTAGCTGCAAGTTCCTGTACAAATGAAAACAAAGTTAAACACTTCCAACATTCAGTGGCACAAGATACATATTACCATTCCAAAGGGTACTGCAAACGGGAATACAAAGGATTGGGACCAAAGGAAGTTCAAAATCCAAGGAAAACATTAAGTCCTGGAGTTCCATGCTTAGCATTGGAAGCAATCTGGTTACAATCTCCAAAAGGCTTGAGTGACTGCCCATGGCACTTCCAAGGGTTTTAGCTCCCATAACTTCTCTTTTAGGCCCACTCTGCTCAATTCTTGCAGCTTTCCTTAGATGATCCACACTCCTGGATTTTGAAACTTCTGGGGTCTCCACTGCACCTTTGGCTTCACACTCACAGCTTCACACATTGCCCTCTCAGGAGCACACTGCCTGGCCTCCTGGGCCTTCTAAAATTAAGGTAGAAGCCTTTTTAACCTCAGAACTTGTACATTCTGCATGCACTTAAAACCAGCACCATGTGGATGCCACCAAGGTCAGCTGCTGGCTGGAGCAGTAGCCAGGTTTTCCTATCTCTTGGCCATAGGGGTCAAGTGCCTGGATTTCTGGGCATTCTGAACCTGATTGTGAGGAACAGATTCTCTATGCCACTGCCATTCTGGAACCTGGTGCAGCCACTGCCATTTTGGAACCTTGTGTGGCCTCCAGCACCATTCTAGAACATGGCACTCTGCACTTTTCTCCCCCAAGCAAAGTCTTTCACTTTTGCAGTTTTGAGGCTGCAAAGGGTGGAGACATGCTGCTTCCCAGGATGCCCCCAGGCCATCTTTTTTATTTCTCAGTTTCTTCTCAGCAATTCAGGTCTCAGCTCTATCTTTACAGTCCACAGCTTTCCTACCAAACTCACAATGTTTTAAATCATCCTGCCAGGCTCTTTGCTCTTGATTTACAACACAAATCTGACTAAAAGCCCCCAACATTAGCCATGTCACCACCTCAAGATTTGACTGCGTTGAAATTTCTCTTGCCAGATTAATCAGTCTGCTGCCCTTAATCTCTGTCTCAGGCAAAGTCTCCAACACAAGCAAAATGCAGACATTCTTCCAAGCCATAACACACATTGTGTGGAGTCCAACAACCAATGAAGCCCTTCTTCCCAGTAGAAACCTCCTGAGCTGGTCTAAATTGGCAGCCTTTCTATCGGCCTTCTGGCCTTCCAAGCTCTGACCTGAATCTCCTATGCAGAACAGCTTAGGCTACTCCAGGACTATTCTTTCAGGTGACATCTCTGACTCTTTCCAAACTCTTCTGACAAGCCATTCCCAAAGGCTCTTGAACCACATGGTCAGGTACAGTCACAGCAATGACCCCACTCCTGGTACCAAATTCTGTCTTGGTTACTTTTCTCTTGTTGCTGAGACAAAGTACCTGATGCCCAACACGAAGGAAGGAAAAGTTTATTTATTACAGGTTTTGGAGGTTTTAGTCCATACTTAGCTGGTTCCAAGGCAGGGTGGCATGGCTGAGGGGCAGCCATTCATGGTGGTCTGGAAGCAACAAGAAACAGGGCGAAAACAAGAAGAGGAAATTGCCTTCTTCCCTCCCTTATATAGTATGCTGGCTCTACCCCTTGGTGGGTGCAGTACTCACACTGCTAATCCCAGCAGTAGACAATGAACCAATCACAAATGCTAGATTCAGCCACCAATCACAAATGCTAGATTCAGCCACCGCTAATCCCAGCACTAGACAATGAATCAATCACAAATGCTAGATTCAGTCATCACAAATGCTAGACTGCATGAGACTTGGGAGGCCACCTAGACACAAACTATAACACCAGGTGCCCCTGTGCTGAGGGACAAAAAAGCCTCACACTGAATCTGCCCCTCCCCAGAGTTGGCTACTGTCCAACCCTACTGTCAGCATCCCTGTTTCCATCTATACCTATTGCTTTCCTTAGCAGGGGATCTTTTGTTGCCAGGAGCTTCACATGTACTCAGTAAAGCTGGGTGAGTTCAGTGATCACCCCTGAGTGAATGTGAGGATCTGAGGCCCTGAAAGAGGTTCCTCCTCCAAGAAGTCCTCTGCCTTAGGTATGTGATAAGCTTGGGAGTCTCAGGAGACAGAAAGCTATGAGCCTCTGGAAACCTCAATTCTTCACTCTTGGGATTCTCCACCCAGCCACAGGCCACATCAGGAATCACCTGGGAAGCATCCAGATCTCCCTGCAGGGCCCTGCCTGAGTCCACCTGGGTCTGGACTCCCACGTGGCAGCTGAGGTCAACAGTACCCAGGGCTCTGAGAAGCCAGAGTACACCCACCCACATGGGTTGGACATCCCAAGCCCTGCACCTCTCACAGGAGCACAACTCTTTAAGGGTGCATGTGGCTGTGCTCAGCATTAGGTTGGGGTGTGAAGACATCAGCAGCTGGGGATATAGCCCAGGCAGAAGCCAAGAGGCCTGGCGAAGCTCTCAACTGTGACCAGTCTTGGCTGTTAGGAGATTCAGTGTTCATAGGGTTCATAGGCTTGATCAGTAGTTTATTAAATGAATGTTTAAAGAACATGTCCATCAAAACTTTAAACATTACTGGGTAAAGTCCTACCACTGGGAATATCACTGTCCTGAGTTACCAGCAGCAAGCCAATGGCTGTCACTAAGGTCAATCTGGGGCTTGCCTCCCTCGTTCCAAAGACCTGGCTTCCACTGCTCCCACTGCCACAGGTCCAGAAAGAGGTGCACAGGTCCTGAGCTGATTCTGGGCCCCTTTGATCAGTTTTGGGTGCAGAATCATGAGCTACCTGGATCTACACAGGGTTGCCACTCTCCCTCTTCCAGGGACACTCAGCAAGCTGTTTGGGGACCAGAACACTAGGTCCTGGGTAAGAGAGGCAGTAGCAGCAGCAGAGTGGAGCAGACTCTGGCAGAGTGGGTGCTACCTGTGACCCTGCTGAGGGCTCAGTGGATGAGAATGGGGGGAGAAGGCCTTCTTCTGAATAAATGAGCACAGAACTGGGCACATTTGAGTCCATATATGATGACAGAGGCCCCATTTGGAATGGGTGTTTGAAGGCACTATCTCAGGTCCACTCAGGAAGCTGTCACCCCCCCAATCAATATCTCAGCCCTTGACTTATTTCATGCTCTCCCACCCACAGGCTTCTGGGTATGCGTATGCCACACTGGCTGCCTCATTTGCTTGGCTGTCACTGGCTGCGTTGAACCCCGATGTCTCTCTCTGTGGGAAGCCACCTCCTGGCCAGGTAGGCAGCAGTAGACCACAGCATGTGTGAGGAAGGAGGATTCCTCAGTGGGAAAGGGTTTGGTGACAGACACAAGGTGGCACAGCACCTCCGCACATTCACGCATCAGATTTTATGGAGCTGGCAAGGGTAGCAGAGGCCTGTCCAAGGGAGCAAGGAACAGTGTCAAGTGGAAGAAGTGCTGCAGATGGTTGGCAGCAGCTGTCACAGCTGATTTTCTGGCTCAGAAGGTTGAACAGTGGTTTTGTAGGAGGAAGTGGGGAGGAAGGCATACACAAATTCTTTACTAATTTGCAATATTTTATAAACCTAAAATTATATACAATGAAAAAGATTTTGAAAAATA